>PVKN010036768.1:0-11376 GCA_004027915.1 Capromys pilorides | reverse complement strand
TTTGTGTTATGAACAAAAAATTTAAATGGAGAGTAACACTTATAATTTGTAACATCGGTGTTTATCAAAACATATTGGATGAACTCCTTTTTTACATTGCACGCAAATTAAGTGTGATCTTTTTATTGCATTTTTGGTGCTGCAGACTACGCATTGTCGCAAGTTGCGTTGTGGTAACTTTACTAAACCAAATGTTTTTTCCTTTACATAACTATGTGCTTGCTTTTCGTTCATCCACTGACACTCAATTTCAAAAATAATACTGGACGTAAAATCTAACCGAGATATTGCTTTACTCTTAACTGTTTCCTTGCAGATTATGTATGCATTTAAAACCATGCGGTTGATTGTGTTAAAGCCTACCTTTTTCCAATATTTAACTGATCTTCGTTCATCGAGATAGGTATATAGCATTTTATCCGATTCATCGATGAAAAATAAAGCGCTATTGCGCTGCTTGGTATTTCTAGACATAAAATAAAACAAGCGCTATCACGCTGTTTGGGTCTTTCCATACTCATTTAGGGAAAGTGCGGTTGCGCTGTTTGGGATTCTTCAACAGTGTTTTTTCAATATCCCCTGGGACTCAAATGATTAAAATAGGGCTGTAGCGTGGTGCTAGCCAGAAAGAAGCCTTGTATTCAGTCCCCAGCAGCATTATCACCACCACCAAACCATAAATAATCAGACATACTTTTAGCATTCTTTTTAGTTCAAAGTCTGCTAGACCATGAGTGTCTTAAGGCTTTTGGCCTGGCTGAGTCCCATTGAGTGAGTAGGGCCACATATATATAAAATATATGACGTAATTAATATAAAATGATAAGACCATTCTATTGTAACATTTTAATACACAAGATAAACACAAAATTAGTGAAATATTTGACCTCGTTTTAGTGAAATGAAGATAGTGGTGCATGGTTGGACGGAAGAGCTTCCAATTCTTACCTCATTTTCCAAAACAACGCACTCGCCCCCTCCCCCTTTTTTTTTTTTTTTTTGTCTTTTTGAGACAGGGTCTCATTATGCAGTTCAGGCTGGTCTTAGGCTCACTTTTGTAGCCCAGGCTGGTCTCGAACTCACACCAATCCTCCAGCCTCAGCCTCCCAAGTGCTGGGATTATAAGCATGTGTTACCATGCCCGGCTAAGCCTAATTTTAATAACTAAACAAAATGTATATAGCTGCTTAATAAGTGCCTGTGTTTCACACATGTGTCTTGCCCAGTTCTTGTATCCTATCCTGGGGAGGTCAGAAAGAAACTAAGTCAGAAGTTGCAGGTTCAGCAAACCACTTACTGCAAAAAAGGTTAATATAATTTTTAGTAAGCACTTTATTAAGGACAGTATGTATCGTAAGGAGGGAGAATGGGTAGTGCCAGGGCTGGTGGCTGTCTGCTGTAGACACAGTACACTTGGTTAAGATCCAAGCAGGCAATTTAGTGAAAGGTGGAGAGTGTGGAGAGAGTTGGGGTAATGTATTGGAGAGCACAGTATACTTGGAGGGGTTCCAAGCAAGCAGAACCAGAGGTAGCAGCTGCAGTGAGGCCTAGTGTGGGCTTTTCCTAGAATTTAAAGGTATAAGTCGAGTGTGTTGCTAATGGAGTTGTATGGTTTGGGGTTTTTTGGTTGCTTTCAGTCAGCAGGGAGATTCCACCTTTAAGTCAGGAGGGATAGTTTTAGGACAATGGTCTTGTCCAGAAAAAAAACAGCCCATCAAGGGAACCAAAAGCACAGTGTAAATATATGTAAAGGGGTCTGCTACAGTCAACATGGGGCTTGGGCCCTAAATACACAGGCATTGAGCCCAGACCCATATAACCTGGGGTACCTTGCAGAGGAAATTCTGAGACTGCAGACTCTGAATGTTGAAACCACGTTCTGGTTTCCTCCCTGAGCTCAGCTGTCATTGTCCCCAGTCCAGCTCGTATCCAGCTAACTGCTCACTCTATCGGCATTAATCACTATGCTTTACTCAGCATACCCTTCAAGCATGTGTAATGTCAGGTATAGGTGGCTTTTGTTGTACTGAGCCACATCCTTGCTCCCCCCCTCCTTTTTTTTTTAAATTAGAGACTAGGTGTTATGAAGCTGCTAAATTGCCTACATAGGGCTCAAACTTGTGATCCTCCTGCCTTAGACTCCCAAAGCACTGAAATTTTAGGCACAAGTCACCATACTTGGCTTACATATGGATTTTGATTTGTCAGGGACAAGAGGTAGAGTTGTTTTTTTTTTTTTTTTTTTTTTTTTTTTTTTTTTTTTTTTTTTTTTTTTTTTTTTTTTTTTTTTTTACTTTATTTATGTTATGGCTGGCTCAGTCTGCCCTGGGGGGGGTCAGGGGGAGGGGGGCTGGCACAGTATGTGGTGCTAGGGATCGAACTGCAGTCCCTGTGGTTGCCTAAGCTTGCCTAAGCAGGTGCTTTAGACCGCTGAACTATCTCACTGGCCCCAAGAGGCAGAGTTAACACTGCCCTGAGCCCTCCCCACATAGTGTTTGTTGTCACACATGAAGCCCATGCTGGAATCCTGCAGCTCTTAAAAGATAGGCTGGCCTTGAACACACAGAGATCCTCCTGCCTCAGCCTCCCAAGTGCTGGGATTACAGGTGTGGGCCACCGTGCCTGGCAAGATACTGTTAAAGTCACATAACAATGTGAAAATTTTAGTTTGTGGGCCACATCACTGGCTGTCTAGAGTTGCATGTTGCCGGCAGGCCAGCATTGCAAATGCCTGTTCTTTTTTTTTCTTCCAATAAAGAAAGATCCGATCCAAAGTTAACAGTTTTGTTCTTAACTGTTTTTTTTCCTTTTTCTTGGTCCTTCAATAATTTCCTCCCAATCTTTGATTTCAAACCTAAAACTATATTTACATTATAAGTTTTGCACTTGATCCATGGTTTCCCTAGTGATGTTTCATGTTGAGTAAAGCTTTCAGTGGTCTACAGCAAAATGAGAAAAATTAGCTTAAGATATTGGATATACTTCTATAAATTCATAGATGTTGTCTTTGAATATTATATTAGAAATTTCTTTAAATCTAAACTTCATTTTAAAAGTTTTAGATTGGGGCTGGCAAGATAGCTCAGCAGTCTGAAGCATCTACTTATGCAAGCTTAGGCAACCACAGGGACCGTGGTTTGATCCCCGGTACCACATGCTGTGCCAGCCCCACCCCCAGGGCAGGCTGAGCCAGCCATAACATAAATAACGTTTAAAAAATAAATAAATAAAAGTTTTAGATTAATAAAAGTTGTAAAAGGTAGTATAGATTTTTTTTTTTTTTTGTATTTTAGGAAAGGGTCTACAGGGTGTTCAGGGTCTCACTACTAGATCAGACTCGTAGTGATCCGCCTGTTTACAGCCTCCCAAGAGCTGGGATTACAGGCAGGTGCCACCACACCCAGTCTCAATTGCCATGTTAGGGTGCCCCAGGGATGGGGCTGGCATGGCAGACCTGGAGATTAAACCTTGGGCCCTTCCACCTGCTTGCAAGCGCTTTAATCTGCTGAGCTATTTGGCCAGCTCTGAAAATTCTTGTATACACTTATTTTATTCAGTTTTTCTTGTTAATATCTTATATTACTGTTTTATATTATACCAATATTGATGCATTGTTCTGCTAACATTTCATGTTTTGTGTTTTACTAAGTTTCCCAATGTCTTTTTTCTGGTCTACCAGCCCATTTAGGATACCATATTACATTTGGCCAGCAGGTTTTCCTAGGCTTTTCTGGGTTGTCAGTTTATCAGATTTTTAACAAATAGCTGTTTATTATTTTCCCTACTTTCTTTTACCTAATATGCTTGCTTGAAAAAATCAAAAGTGGATAATGTTATGTCAGTTTCCCAGTTAAAAGAAATAGTACTGGACTTTGATATTAAATTCTGAGAACCAATAGCCTTGATTGTGAGAAATTGATATGATTAATATTACAGTGAGAAAGTCTCCATGTTTCATAACTATGGCTTGTTTATTTATTTGCAGTTTCAAACCTATGGCCACATGAATGTTAGGCAAGGGCTTAGCTGAAAGCTATGCCCCAATCCCAAGAGTATGAATTTTAGAATTAATTAGGGAGGTACTGGTGATTGATTGTGGTAGCAGTGTGAACCTCTTTTAGAGATACTGGCATATGCAGAAAGCTGTAGGAAGTTTCTAAACTATTGAATAACTTGATATACTATCAGTTCATCAAAATAATATTTCTTAGAATTACCACCAAAACAATATATGACTGGTGCTTTCAACTTTCATTTTCATCTTTAAATGAAACAAAAAGTACACCCCCAAAAAACATTTTCTTCAAGTGAAGAAAGATCCTATCCAAAATTAATGCTGTGCACTTTGACTTTTAAGTTTTCTTCTTCTTTTTCTTGATGCTTTAGTAATTTTTCTCCCAAAACTTAATTTTTTCCCCATATCTTTGATTTCAATCCAAAAAATATATTTACATTAAAGATCCTGCACTTGATCCAGCTCTTCAGCAGTAACTACCTTTCACTTGTCCACCGTCTCCACCTCCTTTCATGTCCATTACTTTGGCCCCTTTAACTTTGCCCAAACTGTATGGGCAAAAAAGCACCCATGGCTTCCCTAATTATTTAACTTAGCAGTGGCAGCCTCCCCTGACTCCTCCATTTCTTCCTCTTCCTTTTCTGAGGTTTCATCTTTCTTGGAAACACATGCAATAATTCCTTTGTGTAATTTTTCCTAGGTCCCTGCCATACTGTCTTTGTTCTCCTTCAACTCTGATGATCTTTCTCATTTGCTGATTCGTTTTCTCTCCCATGCATCTTAAATCATGTCCTGAGTTTTATCTCTTGCTCCATACACTGCTAAGCAGACTTGCATGGCTTTAGCCACAATCTTTATGAATATAGGTTCTAATCTTAAATCTAGCCCTCTCTCCTATACTCTTTTTTTGGTACCAGGTATCGAACTCAGGACCTTGCACTTGCCAGACAGACATCTAAGTTGCTGAGCTATCTTCCCAGGTTTTCCTAGACTCTGAACAAGCATATTCGCTTGTTTCCTAAGTTATCAAATATCTGTACTTGTTGCCCATGTTCATGATTCTGGTTTGATCTCTAACATATGAGAAGAAATAAGAAATTAGATGATATCTAAAGTAAATAATTCCCAAAACACTGAGATTTCATCAATCCTAGGTGAGCAAAGACTAAGTCATGTTTTTTTTTTTTTATAATCTATAGAGTTTTGAATTTTACACTTTTAAAAGAATGCTGTAGTTTTAAGATAGTTTAATTTTTGTTTTAATTGATTTGGTACAGGCTCTCGCTATACAGCTCAGACTCGTAGTGATCCTCCTGTTTCAACCTCAGCAGTGCTGGGATTACAGGCCTGCACCACCATGCCTGGTTTAAGATAGGTTAAATTTATGTGCCTCCAGTGTCTATACTCTTCACTTTTTAGCAGACATTAACATAAAATTGCATGGCTGCAGTAGTATAGGTGTATCTCAGTTCTTTGGCCCAGGACAAAATCAGAAAAGAAAATAGGCAACACCAGGGATCAAGGTTGTCATTGGATAGCCTAGAATGATAACAAAAAGTGTGCTGTGTACAAAAGGTTGACCTTTGATCAATGTCATTAACTTTGGACAGTTTTTTTACTTAGTTTATAGCTAATTAAATATATTGTGGAGAAGATGCTAATGAACTGAAGTTACAGGTTTAATATCCAAATGGGACATTTAGTGATAGTTATGCTGTAGTTGGATATGTCAGATTTAACTGCTTTGTGTGTGAGACACATGTACAGCCACACAATCAGCATGTCGTAGATTATATGATTAGATAAGATTATGTAAATTGACCAAAAGTGAAAAAAACTTCAGAATACTTAAGCAGTTAGGTTATTACATTATCTTTAGGGATAATGAGAGCTTATTTTCATTTTTCTTTTGGAGCGGTCATATTTGACATTGTAATATCTTATAATATGAAGGTGAATATAAATTTTTTAAAGTTTAAAATTGATGTTGGGGGTGGGGTGGGGAGATAGCTCTGTGGCACAGGTGCCTGCCTGACAAGTGAAAGGTCATGAGTTCGAACCCCAGTCCTGCAAAAAATAAACTAAAGTAAAAGAAAATAAAATTGATACTAGGGGGACTTTAAAAAAACAAAACAGAGTCTTGCTATGTAGTTCAGACAGGCCTTAAACTCACTAGGTAGCCCAAGCTGGCCTGGAATTCATAGCAGTTCTTATGCCTCAGCCTCCTGAGTGCTGCAATTACAGACATGGCCACTACATCTGGCCTAATGGGCCATTTTAATATATCTCCTTGAGATAAGTATCTAATACTGGGAAATGCAAACATTTTCCAAATGGCCACTGGTTCATACCCAGTAGAAAGAAATGGGGAATGCTAAGCACATGGCAAGTGTGTGCATTTGTGTATGACTTTTAGTCATAACTGAGGTGTTGCTATGTCTCATAACTATAGGTGTATGGTGTTATTTTTGGTGCCTTTTTTACTTTCAATTACTTTATGAATTTTTTTAAAAGTTATTTTTGTTTTATAACCTTTTGATTTATTTACTTAAGATTAGTCTTAGGAATTTAGCAAAAAAAAATAAAATTCTGTATCAGTGATTCTCAGTTGTCATGCTGTCTTCTTAAAGAGCACACATTCTTGGGTTGGGGTAGGTATAGTTCAGTGCTTAGAGTGCTTTCCTTGCATGTACAATATTATCATAAACAAAACATCTCTAGATATAATTCTATTCTGAGTTCAATCCCCTGTAGTGCAGGAAAAAACAAGATTTAAATATGTCTTAAGACTCTCAGACTTTTTGTGTGTGTGTGTGTGTGTTTAGTATAGGGTCTACAGGGTCTCACTGCACAGATCAGACTCGGGCTCCTTATGACCTTCCTGTTTTCAATCTCCCAGGTGCTGGGATTACAGGCAGGCACATGCTACCAAGCCCAGTCTGAATCACTGGCTCAGTTCCCCAGCAAGCTCTCTAGGGATCAAACCCAGGTTCCTGCCTCTGCCTAAGCAGGTGCTTTTTTTTTGTCTTTTTGAGACGGGGTCTCACTATGCAACTCAGGCTGGCCTTGAGCTCACTTTTGTAGCTCAGGCTGGTCTTGAACTCGCATCTACCGTGCCTCAGCCTCCTAAGCGCTGGGATTACAGGCATGCGCCACCATGGCCCAGCTAAGCGTGTATTTTAGTCTGCTGAGTTGTCTGGCCGGCATCCTCAGACTTATTTTTTCTGTAATTTTATTTCAGAAGCTTAAGTGTTATTGTGTAACAGTTTTAAAGAAAAGCAATATTAATATATCGGGTGTATTTTATCAATTTTAGTAAGCTTCAGTTGATTTCCAGATGGCATACAGCTTATTACAAAGGTAGGATTTAGTTTAAGGGATATAAACATAGATACAAAGTGGAATCTAAACAAATATGCCTTGAACATTATAATATTCCAGTTACCTGCTTATAGATTAAACTTCATATAAGCCTCTTTTGAAAGATAAAACCATAGTACAAAACTATAGCATTCAAACTATGTGTTCATTTTCTCCATTTGTTTGTAAAACTGTAAAATGACTGGGCGTGGCAGTACACACCTTTAATCCTAGCACTTGGGAGGCTGATGCAGGAGGATAAGTTTCAAGTTTGAGACCAGCCTGAGCTACAAAGTGAGCTCAAGGCCAAACTCAACTGTATAATGGGACTCTGTCTCAAAATGATAAAAACAACAACAACAACAAAAACCTGTAAAATGTCTAATGGAAAGTTTGTGAGGAAAGTGGATATTCTGGATGCTTTTGCTTTTTAAGAGACTGATTTTGAAATCAGACGTATAATATAACAAGTGCATCCAGAAAAGTGTGGTTATCACTATTTCTTTTTTCTTTCTTTTTTGTGCAAAGCTTTATTCCAGAGGGGCTCAGTCCTTGGCAGCTGCCTTCCTCATGGCAGCCAGCACGTTGCTTAGCTCCTCATGCACGCATCCTCACCCTTTTCCTGATGAACTTCAGGGCGCATTTGCCCTTGGAGACCTTGAGCAGCTCCATGGCGCACCGCTCGCAGCTCATAGGGGGTGAAGCCACACAGCTCCCGGATCATGTCCTGCACGAATTTGGTGTGTTTGGTGAGGTGTCCGCAGCGGCGGCAGTGCATCCATTTGCTCACGTTCTTAGTCACCCTGTGGCTCTTGTTGAGGCCCATAGCCATGGTGGCAGAAGGACCCAGTATTTCAAACTGTGGCAAAAGCAAGAGTAGAAAATCACAGGACTTGGACCAGTACCATCCTGGCCAGGGGCCTTCACATTGAGCTATAGCCCTAGTTTATTTTATTATTTTAAGGCAGGTCTTGCCTCGTTTCTAAGTTACCTGGGCTGCTCTCAGACTTGCAATCCTCCTGCCTCAGCCTCCCAGGGTGCTAGAATTACTTGCATGTACTATCACATGTGCCTGAAAATCATAGAAGTTTAAAAAGTATAAATAGATAAAATTAAACATCATGTATTTCTTGGAACACACAGATACATATGTGTACAGTCCTATATACAGTTTCTAAGATCATAAAGTAAAAATTAAAAACCAAGAGTAGCAGTTAACATATATAACACCATTAGTATTAGTTATCCTAAACAAAATATCTCTAGATATAATTATATTCTGGGACAGAGTACCCAAAACATAAAGGAAGAGAGTTTGATTTGCCTTGAGGTTCCAGGGGTTTTGGTTGAAGGTGGCTGGCACACAAGGCACAAGAGATGATTTTGGCATGTGGGTGCATTAGGGCAGAGTTACTCACTTCTAGCTGTGAAGAGTAGGGGAACTGCCAGAGAGGGCGCGGGCAGGATCTGCCCAGACACATAGAGGCAGGTGCTTGTGCTGCTGAGCTGTATCCCCAGACACATCCAGAAGTGGGCTTTACAAGTCCCCTGGGCAGTTCTCAAGCCAAGCAAGTCGTTGTTGGCCCACTGTAACTGTGAGTGGTAACAGGAGTTTCCCAGATCTGTATGTGTCTGTGCTTAATAGAAATGTTACAGGAGTACTGTGTGTTAATTAACACTGCAGCCAGATAAATTACTTGGATTACAGTTATCAGTCTTTAGTAACATTTAAAATGGATCATTGTAGTTATGAATGCAAAGTATAAGTGTAACTTAAGTTGTACTAGTGAAAAGTCATGGCCACCTTAAAGAAAAAAGATAAATAAAACTCAGAGAAATTTTAAATCATTTGCCTGTTAGAGCCAAAGGAATCTTGTACATGTGTTTTTAGCCTATCAGAGGATTCTCCAGATATGTCACAGGAGTCTTGAAGATTCACCAGAACAGAGTACACTGCTGTAAAGTACATATGCATTAACATAGCCATTAGTGGTGAGATCTTTCCACAGGAGACGTTGCCTGTATACCTTGAGATGATCTGAATTTGAGGCTGAGTTCTGTCTTAAATACAGTAGTTGCCATCTATATTTCAGGAAGCCAATTGGTACTGTAACTGGCACAAATGATTGTGTAGAATGAATCTGGGGAAGACAAGCAGTGTGTATCCTTTGGTAGCAAAGCCCTTTGAAATCAAGTAGACCTAAGTATAGTAGTAGAGATAAGAAAGAAAATTTTTATCGTCAAACAAATACAGTGAGAAAAAATTTGTCCTCAAATGTTTCTGTTGATCTCCTTTATGATATTTATTTTCTTATAGTACTCTAATAGAGCGTAAGCCATTTTTCATTACTGAAGGTGTTAACTAGTTTGCATCTAAAGATAATGTACCTCTTTACTTCTGAAAGAAATTGGGTGGGCAAGATGGCTCATGGTCTAAAGCGCATGCTTAGAAAAGCTTAGGCAACCTCAGGGACCATGGTTCAATCCCTGACACCACATCTACTCCAGCTCCACCCCCAAGGCAGGCTGAGCTGGCCATAATCTAAAAAAAGAAATTAATTAATCAATAGCTCAAGTCCTTAATAATTAAATAGACTGAGTCTATCTGCATTTAAGGCCAGTATAGTATTTGTAATCTGACTAGTTAAGTGAAACCAGCAGTAAAGTATCATAACAAGTAGCCTTATTGACTATTACTTTTTCTCTTATTTGTCTTAGGGTTTTGACCCACCCCATCAAAGTGACACAAGAACTATTTACATAGCCAACAGGTTTCCTCAGAATGGCCTTTATACACCGCAGAAATTTATAGATAATCGGATAATTTCATCTAAGGTAAGATTAACACCTTTATTATTAAGATTGTAAATATATATCATTTTATTTTTGAAAAGTGATTTAGTATATGTATTTATATCTTTACAAAGTCAAGAAAATGATGTGATTAATAGATTATCTTAAACAAAATGAAAAATTGTGTAATTATAGCACCTGGGAGACTGAGGCAGGAGGATCACAAGTTCTAGTCCTACTTTAGTAACAGTGACTTAGTGAGATCTAGTCTCCAAAATAGAGGCTGGAGGTTTAATTCAGTTTGAAGGCCCTGGATGTAGAAGGAAGGAAGAAAGGAAGGAGATGAGCAGGGAGAAGAGGACATAGAGGAGGGGGAGGAAATGGAAATAAAAGGAGTTAGGGATCACTATTACTAAATAGGCAACTTGCCAAACAGTTATCTAGCTATCTTTAGTTAGAATTAAACTTCTCGTATTTATACTATGTACTGAGTACTATACAATAATCATTAGTTCTGTCATTTAATCCATGTAACAATCCTATGAGAGAACAATTTTAAATGTATTTTATAAAGTTATTATACTCATGTCACCCTTCAATTTAAGGGTTAGGAAATTGAATAATTTTTCCAAGGTTGCACAGTGGTAAGTGACTAGATTGGAAGGTTTTTTGTTTGTTTGTTTGTTTTTTGCAGAACTGGGGATCGAACTAAGGACCTTGCACTTGCCAGGCAGGCGCTTGTGCCTGAGCTATTTCCCCAGCCCCCATAAATTGGAGTTTGAACTTAGTTCCTTGAGACTTTAAAGCCTGCTTGCTCCAATTTTATCACCTTTTATAAATGTTCTATAATAGCAAAGTGCTACTTCACTTCTTCCTTGTTTCATTTTTCCTGTAACAGTTTTAATATGTTTCAGTTTATTTTGAAGCTGAAGATTATAAAGCAGCGATACACTTTTCTCGCTAATGGAAATATTTTCAGATATGGTTGCTGTCAGCCAGAGAGGGCTGCTGAGACCTGGAGATTGGCCAATATATCTGAGGAGTTGCAGTGCTATGATAAAGGATTTAAGCCAGATAGATTGAGGGTAAATTTCTCATTGGGTCATAGTTATTGCCTGATAGGGCTCCTTAAGAAGCATCTTTGTATTGCTCCTTTACTGTTCTGTAGAGCCAAGGATTTTTTTCTCTAATGCTGATTTCCTCTTTGC
>PVKN010036767.1:0-11376 GCA_004027915.1 Capromys pilorides | reverse complement strand
AACAAAATAAAAATAAGATTTGTTATTTTAATGCATTTCCTTGCTCACCGCTTTTACAATTGGCAAGTAGCAGAGAATGCCCATTTTCCTTTTTGATTATATTATATATTAAGATATGAGCTTGGTCACAGATATCAAAGCTCTTTTCTACTTGCTGTCTTTGACTCTGTGTATAATTTTCTAACATATGAAGAATTTATGCCATACGCACTTAAAAGTTTTCTTTTAGGTTTTGTGTATATATATATATTTCATATACCTGACATTAATTTTTATGTAAGACCAATAGGTCATGAACTTACTTTTTCTCCAAATTAAGATACGTTTTCTGATGATTGTAAATATTTATTGCTTTCCATGGGGTTAAAAATTCCAAGATGAGCCAGGCGTGGTGGCGCATGCCTGTAATCCCAGCACTTGTGGGGCGGAGGCAGGAGGATCAGTGTGCGTTCAAAATCAGCCTTGGCTACAAAAATGAGCTCAAGGCCAGTCTGAACTGCACAGTGAGACCCTGTCTCAAAAAGACAAAAAAAAAAAAAAAAAAAAAAAAAAAAAAAAAAAAAAAAAAATCCCAAGATGTGGTCCATTTCATGTGAGGACCAAGCCAACATCACCCGCAGCTCACACTGGCAGGGCTGTGTGCCTCTGCTGTCCACGTGGTTCTTGTCAGACTCATCACTACTGTTATCTTTCTCTAAGAGCTGGAAACATTTTCTTCTTTGACCAAAGTCTTGATGTTGGCTTTGGGAACTTCATGTTCCATAGAAAAATTAAATTGAAGTGCTCTTGGCACTAGTGGAGCAATGAAGGGAGCAAAAATCTTTATGCTGCGACTTACGCTTTCTGAATTTTGCTCTGTCCTCTCTGAAAACTGGTCTGTTTTATGTGCTGTAAGATACCAGGCATTGCCCTCTAAACTCTTTGTTCTCAAGTAAATTCTCTTTTATTTGGATGAAATAACCTCAAGATTGAAAGCTATTATAAAACTTAACAAGAGAGGGATAAACAGCTTGTAGCATCAGATTTTCCATAGGCCTGGAAAAAAAATCTTTTCTTTCTTTTTGAATTGGAACATAATGAAAAACATAGAATGTGTCATAATTTTTTTTGTCTCTGTTTAAAATAGGACCTTGTTGATTAATTCTATTTTATATTCCATTTGCAAAAGTATGTACATTTACCTCTATTTGGTATTCATTTATTCAATAGATGTTTATTGAACACATTATATGAAAAGACTGAAGCTAGTATTTAAGTTTCTGCCAAGGACTGTGTTGGGTGCGTTCACAGATAGATACTTCCTCACATAATCTTCTCCTAGCTGGTGACACATCAGGAAACAAAGGGCCGGGGACCTGCCAGTGGGCACTTAGCAGGCGAGAGCATGGCTTGGGACTCATGTCTACAGGGTCTTGCTTGAAGTCCACAGCCCTTGCATTCTAGCAGTGACTTTTTAAAAGATTTATTATTTATTTCACTGTCGTTCAATTAGTTTATTGTGGGAGAACAAGGCTGACATAACATCTAGTTCTTGAATTTGTGAGGATTCTTCTGTAACTGTATGTTTTCATTTCTATGAGTATTTCATAGGTACTGGAGGAAACTGTATGCTCTTGCTGGTACAGGGTTATATATCCATTAGGTCAAGTTTGTAAATTTGGTTGTTCCAATCTTCCGCATCTTTCCTTTTTCTACTTTCATTCTTTAACTTTTCTAACCTTTAGTGTTCCTGATTTATAGGAGAGTGTTAAAATTACTCTCGATCACTATACGTTTAATATGTTCTTGGATATGTATTTCAGTTGTCAGTTTCAATGTTGACCTTATAGAAAATTTGATTTTTTCTCTTGTCCATTTCAGTTCATGACCAGAATCATGGAAAGATTAAGTTTGTGAACTGAGCACCACTGTTTGTGGATATATATGCTGTTACATATAAATTCATGACTTTCATATTTTGTAGGAACAAATGAAATTTTTTTTTTGGAGCAGAATAGATTCATTGGAGGAAAGAAAGCTTCTGTCTGAGAGAGGAACACAAGGGAGGCCCTGAGAGATGGTGCCCCGAAGTTGTCTCTTCCAGGGATTTTTATAGGGGGAAAACCATGTGGTGAGGTGGGTCTAAGGTGGTGGAGAACATGGGAACTTGCTTAGGTGAGCATGAGGTGGGACAAAACTATGGTCAGCCAATAGATTACAAGCACCATTGCTCAGGCAAAATTAATTAAATCCAGTACCAAATGGGGGAAGCAAGTGACATAGCAAAAGGGTATGACAACAGGACAGGATCTCTTCCTGTTGGGGGTTGGGTTAGTGACTCATTTAGGCTCTTTAAGGCAATTGATACCTATTTAGAATATCAATCCCTGGTGCCCATCCCTAGGGAAATATGTGCCTGCATTTGTTTATTCTTTTGTCTTGAGGTCTGGCCCACAGTGTATTTTCTAGTCACAAATGAAACTATTTGTTATTCCTCTCCATGCTTCCCCTTAGTTTCTACTCATCTAATTCAAATACTGATACACTGACTTTGGTTTGGCTTGATTTTTGCCTTTTGTATATTCACTTTCCTATCATCTCATGTGTGCCTTTTGGTGTGATTTGGTGTAGATATGCATTTTTGTAAGCAGTACAAGTTTTTAATATTAATGCATTCAGACAAATATTTTCATTTTATAAATTTATTTACATATCTTGGGTGGAAGTAATTGATACAGTTTGCTTAGAATTTCTTTCAAATCAGGACCTGAAGGCTTACTAGGACTGGAAGTGTCTTGATAAGTATTAGTTGTCTAAATGGAATTTCTCTCCTCTTGGAATATAAGCCATTTTCAATAGATTATTACTCTGACTACAGATTTTATCACTTAAATTCAAGTATTCTTGTTGAGGATAGACTTATTTTTGTCTCCTTCTGTGGTATTTTCTATTCTTTTTCTTTGTCTCTTTCATTTCCTCCTTCCCTACCTTCAGGCAAATGAATCAATAAACTTTGCTGTATTCATTTTTAGTCCTCTGTTGGTCTATAGCCTACAAAATTATATTTCTCCTTTTTAGTGGATACCTTTAGCATTAAAAACAATCATTTATTTGGTATAGGGTCTCGCTACTCACAGTGGTCCTATCTCAGCTTTCCCAGCACTGGGATTACAGGGGTACACCACAGTACTGGGGCTGGCGTGGCATGAGTAGGGTTTCGGGCCAACACAACATTTGTTACATACCGGGGATTGAATCCAGGTCCTTGCACTTGCTAGGCAGGCACTTAGACTTCTGAGCTATCTCCCAGCCCTACCTTTAGCGTTTTAATGTACATATTTAGCTATATGGTTGATTAACAATATGGCCCATCTGCCACATGTCTATCCCTTTTGTGTTTTTTGAGAAAGATCTCACTATGTAGTTCGGACAGGCTAGCCTTGAACTCACTCTGTGGCCCACACTGGCCCCAAATTTGCAGAAATCCTCTTGCCTCAGACTTCCAGGTGCTGGGATTATAGGCATATGCCTTCACACCCAGCTATATATCTATATCCTTCTCCTAGAGGTGATGTGAACCTTCATAGGCTAGAGCAGTTCACTCACTGTCATTCTGTTTTGTCAACTTGTGTAGTGTGTGGTTGTAACTTTTGTGTTGTCTGCCTGTCTACACATCCATGTCTATGGATCCAGCCCTTGATCTACCTCTCAGTTGATTTATTCACTTTTCACTTTTCTGCAGACTTGTTTTTTTTGTGTTGGGGCCTGGCTGGCATTCCTTACTTTTGCTTTCATAATCAGTCATTGTTATATGCTCAGAGGGCAGAAGTCCATCAGAACTTGAAATGACAGAACTCTACTGGGTGAAATTCTCTCAAATCATTTAGAAAACATCTTTAGGAGTACTGATGGAAAAGTTCAAGTATTTTAGTCTTGTTGGTTGTTTAGGCAGAATGATAAAAATACAGTGTATGTTTAAATGAAAAATAAAATAATTATTATAGGAAAAGATACATTGTCATGAATCTCCCTTAAAATACTCTTCCTCATTCTGAACACACTGGAAACCCTCTTTTGTGAGTGTCTTTTCATGGCTATCTTGATGTTCTGAGTTGTTTAAAAAATTTCATGAAAATTTCTGTCAAATAAAGCTGTCAGTACATGTCCTCACCCATCTTATTTACTGACTATAGCACTAGGAAGCTTCTAACTCCTATCCAAAATCGAAATGACCATGAAAGGTAAACTTTTTGAATCGAGTCAGGACTATGGGCATCTGTGACACACTAAAGAGACAAGAATAGTGGGATAAGTGTGTTTGAAGCAAGGGCAAGTATCTTGAGGAGAATTAATGACAATATGTTTTTTATTGTAATGAGCTTTACAAAAAGTTAAACATTCACTATACGGTTTGATTATACCTTGCATGTAGTTATGCATCACTCAACAATGTTATGCATTCTGTAAACAAGTCACTAAGCAATTTTGACTTTGTACAAACAGTATAAGTGCACTTATTCTAAGCACGCCACTAGAAGACAGCATGAAGGCACCAGACAACACGATCATCTGTATACAACTGTCCTTGACAGAAGGTTATATGGTAGGCGACTGTTCCAATGACTTCCAATTCTATCATTCTTTACTGTATCTTGTCTTCTACCTGTAATTGATGACTCTTTTTCAACAGGGTAGTTCTGAGGACAGAACATGCCTTTGTAAAAATAACAAGGTTCCTGGGGGCTACAGTCCCAGTTTGCAAAGGGAGACAGATGCATTTCAGACCTTGTTCACTCCTTTGTGCATATGTTTTTGTGCAGCACATAAGACTAATCCACACACATGTTCTTACAACCTTGCTGAGTGAATTGTTAAGGATCACTCATGGTTGATGCTTATACATAATTACTGTGTTACTGAATTTCACCCGTGGTACTTGTAGCTATTTCCAAAACAACTCCTGTCAAGTTACTATTTGTTTCATATTTCTGAGAATGGAGTTGGGAAAATATAGCTGTCTTTGATACACTATTAGATTACTTAATACAAATATTCCAAATATGAATTGATGGTTTTATCTCACTTATAGTTGAGAATTCTAAGATTGAATTTTCAAAGTTCAAATAGTAATCATTATGAAAAAAAATTCCAACAAATACATAATGGTCACAAACTTGAGATCTTGGGCATGAGTATTGAACAGTTACATGAGTATTGATTAGATAACTAATTGCTATGCAAGAGAGAAGACGTCAGGGCTGAGGAGATAGCTCAGTGAAATAAGTGCTTGCCTGGCAAGGTCCTGAGTTCAATCCCTGGTACCATCAAAATAAATAAATAAATAAATAAATAAATAAATAAATAAAAAGAAAAATAAAAACATAAAATAAAGGGCTAGGGAGAGATAGCTGAGTAGAATAAGTTCCTGTTTGGCAAGCATGGGGTCCTGAGTTCAATCCCCAGTCCTGGAAAAAAAAATAAGTGATAAAAAATAATAAAATGAAGAGAGAAGGCCTCATGGCAGGTGACAAAATCCATTTAAAAGTCATTTTATGTACACATATAGAGATGAAAGGCTCCAGGGATATTATTTTGAAAAGGGTATCTAATTTATATTTAGAAAACTATAAATGGCTTTCAAAAATATTACCATGGGCACTTGCATATTTTTCTGTTTTCCAATATGCAATGTCAGTTTTTCATTGGAATTTTGATTATCTTTGCTATCTCAGTGTGTTATTAGTTTTCCAAAAATAGTTCTGCTAACCAAGTGCTTGCATTTTATCTATTTGGTATCACATTCAGTCTTGTAATCTAGTATACATTGGACCTCATAGCTGTGCTGCCTATCACCATATTATTTTCATAGTTCAGACGGAATGGCATAGTTTTGTCTTCTTTTCACTTGGGAATGTCATTATGTTTTCCTGAATTTTTTTTTTTTCTGGAATTGGGGATCAAACTCAGGACCTAGCACTTGCCAGGCAGGCACTTGTGCCCCTGAGCTATCTCCCCAATCCCTCCTGAATGTTAAATTGTGTTGTTGACAATATTTTGTGTTATACAATGAAGTGGCAGGCTGAACACACAGCATTATGTTTTACCTAATAGCATCTGAAATAAACTTGGAGAAAAATGAATGTGAAATTCTATCTTTAGGAAAGTTTTACTCTTTACATATGGAAAGTGGTAGATAACTGGTAGACATGAATTTAACTAAATATATTTGTGAACTTATCTTACAATTTTATCTTGAATATGTCTAATTTTGTTTTAAATTTCCCTTTTCCTCTCCTTAATGGGTTTCCACAGTAATTTCCCCCGGAATGATTAATTTTTTCCCTATCTTGCAATTGATGTTCCAGATTGAATTATGCTAAAATATGGAATTTGCTTTCAAGCAAAAGCAAACCAGTTCCCTAGTACCAATGTTTTGTTTAGTTTTCAGTGTTAACAGATGATAAGTATTTTCAACAATTCTACAAACTATGCATCATAGAATACTGGAACATACATCCGAATCTAATTCAACATTAGAACAAACATCAGATTTTAAATCAACAATCTAAGGCCATGGTGATCCTCAATTTACAATTTAGAGTACTTCTAAAGCAATTTATAAAACTTCTTTACCCACTCAAGTCAATAGGTAGGGGTTTTTTTTGTATTTTTTTAAGGCTGGCTCAGCCTGCCCTGGGGTTGGGGCTGATGCAGTATGTGGTGCCAGGGATCAAACTGCGGTCCCTGCAGTTGCCTAAGCTTGCCTAAGCAGGCACTTTAGACCACTGAACCATCTTGCTGGCCCAATAGGTAGTTAAAACAAAAACAAAAACAAAAACAAAAACAAAAACAAAACAAAACAGAAACTACCAAAGCCCCCCCAACCAGCACATCTTATTTAACCCAGTGTTTACTAAATGTTTTGGGAAGGAAAAATTTGTTCTCACCATATCAGCAAAACCCTTTGAAAAATGTTTGGTGTAATATTAACTTGAGAAATTGACTTTAAATTCATTGATTAATGATGCCATGCCTATATATTTGTAGCTTTTATAATATATTCACAATGAGAAAGTGTAGCATTTTTAAATAGTTTAAGCAAAATACCCTAAAGTGTATCCTAAGATTAAACAAAATTGTTCTTGGAGTCATCTGTGAATACTTTGGTACATGTAGTTGGACATGAATATTATTGTGCTTCACGAAAGAAAACTTGAGGTCACTTTTGTTTCTTATAAATATTTTACATATGCATCAGAGGAGAAAGTTTTCAATATAAGGTTGCAAAGTCCTATCTTTATGACTCTTTCTTTTTCTTCTCCTTTTTTTTGTATTTTTGAGACAGGGTCTCACTATGCAATACAGGGTCTCACTATGCAGTTCAGGCTGGCCTTGAGCTCACTTTTGTAACTCTGGCTTGTCTCAAACTTGCACTGATCCTCCTGCCTCAGCCTTCCAAGTGCTGGGATTACAAGAGTGCTGGCCCTATGACTCTTTCTTCTTAGTTATCAGTGGCATTGCAATTTGAGATGCCACCATACAGTGTTTTAGTGAAGACTTAGTTGAGAAATTATAACTTATAAATGAGCAATTTACAAGTCTGGAAACAAACCTCTTTAAAGGGTTGAGATTTCTTAGGAACTAAAACATCGTTCATGATCATTATCTGCATAAATATAAATCAAGAGATTAGGGCCCATGTTACAGCAATAGCCAGAAGAAATATTATGCTAATTTAATTATTCTAGTGTTAAAAAAGCAATCACTTAAAGAACTTTCAATGATATAGAAAAGTAGGCAGAAAAAAATGAAACCCATTTACAGTTCTACCACTTACCTATAAATATTGCTGATGATTTATGTGTGCTTTGTTTCTTGTGCATTAATTCACGTGTTCTTTAAGAATAAGGAGGCACTGTTATAGTGAAGGTCAATAATGTCAGGAGTCTTAGTCACAGAAAACCTTCTCAGGCCTAGGGAGAGGCACCAGCAAGGTGCTCACGTGGTCACACATGTCTGTACACCTTGCTAAAGTGAGATCAATGGATTAAAATGCTCAGGACTGCTGTTTTTCAGATTAATCTTCTGCAGAGTAGTGGGATTTGGGGGATGTAACTAAGTAAACTCGAGCTGCATATTGTGTTTGATGGGCTATGTTTCAAAGGTTCCCCATGACTTCTGTGGATATGACATCTGGGAACACTGCGTTCTGCTGATCTGCGTTGTGCTGTGACTCAGCACTGGAGGACCAGAAGTTGTATGGTGTATGACATGTCCTGTGGTTCCTAGCATGGTGGCATGGGAGGGATGGAAAACAGGACAGCTTTTGAAGCAGAAGTTCACGTGTTTGTGGGAAAGTCTTCTAATAGGCAGACCAAAACTACTGCGGTATATGACTCAGTTCTCATTGATGCCTCATCAGAAGAAACCTGTCTCCTGTCAGGAAGTATAATTTGCCAGAATTATAATTACCTGGAATATGTAATTCCAATTCCTGCAATTTTCATTTAAAAATTATAACACTAGGGCTTTCCACATTACAATGGCTTTTGCAAATCTTTGTGTGCTGCCGTGATGTTTAACTGAGTAAGCTGACTCCGTGATACGTACTGACTCCCTATTGTGCAGTGATCTGCACTTCATGACAGCATTGAGCGCCCACTTTGGTAGCTTTTTTCTTCTCCAGCACATTTTCTCTGACTTTGTTTTTGAGGTCCAAGCACACTGTTCTCCTTGGGTGTCTTTCCTTTCTGTTTCAGGCAGTGAATTACTCTTGTCTTGATCTAGTTCATGCCTTTTTTCTTTCAACAAAGCCTCCCATGACTCTATGAATGACTATTCCCATAATACGATGCGTTCTAACACGTATCTGTGATTTCCATTATATAATAAAATTGCACAGAAATAGAGGAGAGAAGCAAGCACTGGTGTTCAGAGGTGTTGGACTTTAGCTGTTCTTATAAGGATGTGGTGCTGGTCATGTTTTAACTTGTAATTTCCTGCTGGCAGTGGTTGGTGAACAGCTTTTCACATGTGTGTTTGTATGGCCAACTACTTATTTGGTGACTAAGTTTTCAGCTCTCTCTCTCTCTTTTCTTCATTTAAAAATTGAATTGTTTTCTTCTGTTTAGTTTTGAGATTTTCTCTACATTTTGGATTTGGATGGTTTAACAGATGTGTTTTGCAAATATCTGCGCCAAACGTGTGTGACTTGTGTTCTTACTCTCTTAAAAGAGTTGTTTGAAGACAGTGTGGATGTAATTTTAACAATTTCACTTTAACTATTTCAAAAATTATATATTGTGTATTTGTGTATAAAAATTATGTAAATTTTCTGATCTGTATTAAAAATCTTATGATATTTTATTTCTAAGGCTATGTTCATATATGGATTTATTTATTTATTTATTTTTACATATGAGAGGCTCTGGGAATTGAACTTAGGGTTTTATACTGAGCTACATCTGCAGTCCTCTTTTATTTGTATTTTGACACAGGGTCTCTCTAAGATTGTGTTTTGCCTGTTAGCACGTACACCTCAGTGTCCAATATAAACAGGTCAATATACCTTTAGTGTGAGGCTGTGTGCTTACCTGGCTAGCAGTTTGCCATGCTTGTTGTTGCTATTGCTGTCGGCTTCAAAGGCTTTAATTTCCTTCAGTATCTTCACCTTCGTATTTCAACCTGAGTTTGAATTTCCCTAAAATCTTCTTAAATGCAGTCTGTGGGCTCTGGTCATATGATGAGATCAGGATCAGAAGGTGTCTTCCCAACGTCCTATGGTTCTGTTTTGCCATCTGGAGGGTATGGCTGTGGGCTACTTTAGTGTTGCTCAACAGTTTTTCCTTTAGATGAAACAGAGACCAGAAGGGTGGAGTGGGATGATACCCCTGCCCCCATCTGATACAGCTTTAGTGAATTTTCCTCCTTTTCAGAGCAAGTCTTTGTTGTGGAGAATGTTTTGGGTACATATGGAGATTTGAAAGTATATTTGGAGGTTCTGAAGGCTTTTCTTAATCCTTCACTGTGAGAGTCTGGTAGAGAGTTGTTGGAGGTAAAATCCAAGAAATTGTGGAGTATCCTTGACTTCAGTCTTATGGAATTTTTCATTCTGGAACTAATGATTTGTGTTATGGTTTGTTGTCTAGTTGTGCCCCAAAACCTCACTTGTAGTTATGAGGTGGGGACTTCTAGAGTTTGAGATTAACTCATGATCCACTGGGATTATGTGTGATCCAAGGATGAGATTATGGGTCTGAGTACTGCTGAGATTCTGGGTGTGGTCTGAGGTGGATATCCTGAGGCAGAGAGCCTGAATGTAATATAAAAGAGACAGAGAAACAGACTCTCTCTCTGTTGCGCCTGTTGGCCTGTTGCCATTGTTGCTGTTCTGCCACCATGAACTGCTGCTCTGCCAACTGCCACATTGCTTTGGAGCCAGCTGAGTATGAACTGAAGCCTCCAGTAACCTTTCCTTCCTTCATTTTGGTTGTCGGGTATTTGTCCCAGCAACGAGAAAAGAATAACTGAGACAACTTGTAAGCTCTTTGTGTGTCAGAGTTAAAAACAGAAGTCCTCTGCAAATGTAGACATTTGAAAGGGTTTTTCTCCCCTTCACATTTTTAATTTTTATTTATTTATTTATTTATTTATTTATTTATTTATTTAATAGTACCGCGGATTGAACTCAGGACCTTGTGCTTGCCAGGCAAGCATTTATTCTGCTGAGCTATCTCCCTGGCTCTCCCCTTCACATTTAATTTCTTAATGCATCTGGAATTAATATTTGAGAATGGTATTAGGTAAGGCTTGTCTTTTTTTTTCCTGTGGATAAAACATGATCAGCACCATTTATTAAACAGTGTCTTTGTTACCATTGAGATGGCTTACCAGATTATCATATGCCAAAGTTTCTTTATATTTTTAATTTGTGTTTGGTATCTTTATTTCATTTTGGTAGATATTTAGCCATCTCCCAATAATTACTAAAGCTGGGACAGCAGTATTGTGCAGGGATAGAGTATTTGCCTGACATGCATAAGGCCCTGGTTGATCCCCAGCACCACAAACACATTCACACACATACACACACGCA
The DNA here is from genome assembly GCA_004027915.1 of Capromys pilorides. Lineage (NCBI taxonomy): Eukaryota > Metazoa > Chordata > Mammalia > Rodentia > Capromyidae > Capromys > Capromys pilorides. The sequence continues at coordinate 302 of PVKN010036767.1, read as the reverse complement.
CACACACACACACACTCACACACACACACACACACACACACACACACGATCTGGTAAGGCCAATCTTCCTACCTAATATTTCTTTAATAGTGGCTTAACTCTCTTGGTATTTTCCAGTAAGTATTAATTTGCACATATTTACTTTTTTATGTTTGGCATGGTTTTTGTAATGATGCTTTTCTTTAATTCTGGAATCATTTCAACCATTATTTCTTTGAGTATTTCTTCTTATCACTTTTTTCCAGTTTTTCTCCCTCCCTGTTTTGGTAATTGGATTATTATTTCTGTTTTGTCAAAAATTT
>PVKN010036766.1:0-11375 GCA_004027915.1 Capromys pilorides | reverse complement strand
AAAAAAAAAAAAAAAAAAAAAGTGTGCAAACAAGTACAAGTCTAGTCTGTGTATTTTTCTGTGTATAAACCCTTTATTAATTTGCTAAGTGAAACTTTATAGCCAATTTTTTTGAAACAAAAGAAATTTTCTTTTTTTTTTTAATTTTATGTATTTGGTACAGGGGTCTAGCTATACAGCTCCAACTCATAGTGCTCCTCCCATCTCAGCCTCCCAGAACTGGGATTACAGGCCTGCGCCACCACACCTGGTTTTGGTGGATAGCTTAGCAAGCCCAGAATGACATGTGGTACCAGGGATCAAACCTAGGCTCTTGCGCTTGCTAGGCAAATGCTGAGACTACTGATTTTCTACATGTACACAGGTACCAAATTATTCAGCATTTAAATTAAGCCAATTAAGATATACGCTTCACACAAATCTCCTTGGTGCACTTATTCTACGTATAGTTTTATAGTTATGTATATGGCTCTCTCACTGGACAATGAGTTGTGTGAAAAAACTCATAACTTTGGGCTGGAAAGATAGCTTAGTGAACTAAGTGCCTGCTTGGGCAAGCACAGGGGCTGGTGTTTGATCCCAGCATCACATGCTGCACTGTGCCTGTCCCCAAGCGTTCTGTTCTGAGTTGGCCACCAAGTCCAGGTGTGGTGGCACACGCCTATAATCCCAGCACTCAACAGGCTGATAAAGGAGGATCACCACCAAAAGTCTAAGCTGTGTAGTGAGACCCTGTATTAAATACACAAATGAAAAATAAATAAATAAATACAAAGAAACTTGTAACTCATTATTGGCAACAGAAACACATTACGCGCTCATTAACCATTCGCTGAATTAACGGAAACATCATAAAGCACAGAATATCTGCATCTTTCTAATTTTTTTAAATTACTGAAGATGTTCTTACTTACAAAATAAATATACTTAAAATTTTAACCATATAGTCTTGGTCCAGAGGCAAAAGTCTATCCTGATAGTACAAAAATAGACTAAACGTTTACTTACCTTAGTAAAGTCAGTTCCTGTGCATTCAATAAATACATTTTTTGTATTTACTGTTATTTTGGAATGATTTCCTGAAATGAATGGAAAACAATAGCAATAACACACCCAGTTTCAGAAATAAGCAATGCAAAGCTCAATAAAGCAGAATAAACACTTTATGGGCTTTTTTGTTTTGCTCTGGAAATTGCACTCAGGACAACTCGCTTGCCAGGCAGGCAGTGCGCCACTGAGCTACGTCCCTTCCCTGGCCCACACACCACACTTCAAATTTAGAATGTTGGAAAAAAATATATATATTCTTTAAATTTTAAAAAATGTTATTTATTTACTTGGTACAGGGTCTCACTACGAAGCTCAGACTCACAGTGATCCTTCCGTCTCAGCCTTCCCAGCACTGAGATTACAAGGTACACCCCACACCAGTTTTGGTGGCTGGCTGGGCGCAGGACCCACATGGCATGCAGTGCCAGGGATTGAACCCAGGTCCTTGTGCTGGTGGTTGGAACTATGCAGGTGCTTAGACACTGAAATACCTCCCCGCTTGCACCCCTAAAATTTAGAACATAACATTAACACCTGTGATCAGGGGCTATACAACTGTTATTTTATTTTTATATTTACTTATATATTTATTTTGCAATAGTAGTTGTCAAACCTAGGATCTCTGCACTGAGCTGCATCCCAGCCCCTCTACTCTTTCGGAAAGGGTCTCAGTACATCACTCAGTTGACCAAGCTGGGCTCAAATAAGCGATCCTACACAGCCTCTCACAGTGCTGGGATTTCAGGTGTGAACCACTATGCTTGGCCACAACTTTTACTTTAAACTCCCATTTTAAGTTGGAAAATATAAAGTAATAGCAAGTCTTTACTGAAAGCTTTGTCTTACTTAATTTTCATCATCCTCTTCCAACATAACTGCAGTCACAGCAGCTAAGATTTGGGAACATTAAATGAGCTCAATCAGAAGCTGTTAAGCTGCAAGGTTAGGGTCTGGGCCTAGACCTGGTTAACTTGAGGCCCCTGTTCTCAGCCACTGCACCTGCTCACAGGTCAAGATTTTGAGAGGATTTTCCTTCCCACACTTAATCAGCTAAACCTCTTTCTCACCTCCAAAAATGCAAACATCTATGGCTTAAGAATCATTAAAGATGTAAACATTCTCCAATTGCCTCCCAAACAGCCTTCAGAAAAAAATGTAGTTTTAGTGTAACTCTAAAACTACAGATGAGAGTGACTTTGAATTTAAGTAAGTAAATTGACTGCTAAGCCTAAAACATCAATATTTCTTTGAAGAATACTACAGAACCCCAAGTCTGGTAGCAGAAGTATTCACTGAAGTCCTTAACGCTGATGAATAAGGACAGCAAAAAGCCCGGGTGCTCATGAAATAACTCACCATTGATGATTGGAGGCATTGACAGGACAACACCATTGCTGTCATAGATAACTGGGTACAGGGGCTTATTTTCAATGATGTGTAAAAAATGTTTAAGGTGGTTGTCAGCCTGGAAAAAATTAAGTCAAAAATGTTGGCAACTCATTTTAAAGCTATAGTTAGTTCATATGCTAATGTGATATAAAAGGAGGGGAAGTGGGGTCATAACATGAAAACATACCAAGCCACACAATGCTCTAAACCTATTTTCTTTTTTTATTTTGTGCAGGGTCTCACTGCACAGCTCGAACTCATAGTGATTCTTCTGTTTTCCACCTCCCCAGTGCTGGGAGGCATGCGCCACCACACCCAGACTTGGTCCTGGCTCAGCATGCCTGGGGACAGGGCCCACGCAGCAGGAGGTGTAAACTTATGTTCTAATGTAAGTTAAATTCTCAACATCTTTTCTCACCTACTGCAGACACAGGAGAACACAAATGAGTCATTTTTTAAGAGTGAAGATTGTTTTGTACTGGTATTCCTACATCAAAGGAGAGGCAAACCATATCAGGCTATTTAGACAAACAGAAACCTAGTACGAAGCAGGCTAAAGATAACAGCTCCTTTCTCTAAATCACACTCAGTATCTCTACCCATGAAGTGGTGGCTGAGTTAATATTCAGACGGGCTCTATGCTAATAATAGGCGATAACAGCATTCACATGGGTGTGCACACACACCTACACGTGCGCACGGGCACACACTAAATCTTACTTTCCATGTGTTACACAAATATGAAGATTTCCACGTTGCCATAATTTGTTCAGCAATTCTGAACTCTAGCTATACATTAAAATTGACCCAGAGTTTAACAAAATAAACAAAACTGAGATCTAGGCTTTGCTCCAAATCAGATAAATCCGATTACAGCCCGGAAGCTGCAATATTTTAAAAAATACTCATTCTACAACTTGACTTTGAAAGCATCTGATGATTTATGAAAGCAACTGAATGACAAAACTGAGGATTTACCTTGTACATGTTCATCAGTTCGCAGGCGGTATACTCCTTGGTCTTGCTCAGAGGTTTGAATTTGATGTCGGAAGGACGCTTTGCGGTGTAGGTAAATGGACCCGACACAGAATCCAAATCATGGGTACCGATAGCAACCAATGCTCTTTTCCTTAACATTGGAGGGGGTGGGAGGAGGAAGAGGAAAAGAGAGAAAAGATTCGAATATCCTGTAGCAGAAACCCTAAAGATTACATAATTTTCAGTTCTTATTTTAAATACTTCCCTAAAACAGTCCACTGCTATTACCTCAAATCTTTTGTCACCATTAAAATAGTGAGAAGTGATATCGCTTCTTGAGACACGGCAATAGCTGAAGCAAATCCTCTGCACCGCGCTCTGCCAAGCTCCGCTACAGAGCAGCTTCAAGGGCAGCATGCCCCTCACCACCTGGTAACCCATCCTCTCTCATCCTCCAGTAAGTATATTTTTGACCAAATCAGAATAAGCCACCAAACTCCAACTGGGAGCTTTCCTGTTTTCTTAAATTTTCTCTGACACAGCTATTTCCTTTGGTAGCGAAAAAATTTAATTTTAAGAGCTGTGAATTATATTTAAGGCTTAATGTACAACAGTTCAAAAGTTATCCATTCTATTCTATGATTTCAACTGGGAGTAGAGACCAGCCTGGGCTACACAGCAATATCCTGTCTCAAGTCCCTACCCCTAAAATAGGATTTAATGTAACTGTAGGAATTTGTAACAGATAAAAGAGAAGGAGGACCAGCCAGATAGCTCCGTTGACTAAAGCACCTGCTTAGGCAGAGTATAGCAGCCGGGGTTTGATCCCCAGCATGCCGTCCGGGCCCCACCTGCCTGGACGCACTGAGAAGGCAACTGAGAGTGGGTGTGGTGGTGCCTGCCTATAATCCCAGCACTTGGGAGGCTGAAAACAGGAGGATAACTATCAGTCCAATCTACATAGTGAGACCCTTTAGACCCTACACTAAATGCATTTTAAAAAAAAAAGTTTTAGGTGTCAATTTAAAATTACATTCATTTGAAAAATAAGATCAAGCCAAAAATTCTTTCCATTTTTAAAATGCTACTTTATACTTCAAATTACTATGGTTTACATGAAGTAGGATACTCATGAATAGTAATTCGAGGAGACTTTTCCCTCGCGTCCAGAGACTGACAAAGAAGCACCAAGCTAGAACCAGACCACGTCCACCGAGCTTCTGAGGAGATTGCCGGCTACCTCAGCAGAACGAGACCTATGCCTTGGCCACACACTGGAGCTTCTCAAGGCCTTGCCTCATGGTTTGGGTGGCTGCTACTGGATACAGAAATGGAAAGTAACTTGGCACTGACACAGAGCTATACATGGCAGTGAAGTGGCTTGACTTTTGCTTTATTTGCAGCAGTTATTTTTACTTTTCTTTCTCAGGGCCATGGAGGTGGCTCAGTAGAATAAGTGCTTGCCTGACAAGTGCAAGGTCCTGAGTTCAATCCCCAGTACCGCAAAAAAGAAAAAGAAATCCCTTCTCAGATATATGCCAGTTTTAAAGGCATTATAGAAAAGTTATAACAGACTGAAGTTAGTGAACATTCTCTTTTTCATTCCTCTAGAAATGTAAGGGCATGCCATCAGTTGTAGCCTTTTGTTCACTTTAGATTTTTCTTTCCAATAAGACTATTTTATCAGTGAGCTTTCTAACAGTTATACATAAATCTCCTTATAGATGAGAAAAGTTTTTTTGTTTTGTTTTTTTTTAAAATAAAAACAGGTTTCTTTGCTCGGATCCTGCTAAGTATGAGAAAGTGGACATTTTAATTGGTCTTACAAATAAGCAGCTCAGGGTTCACAGAGGTTATCTTCCCTGATGTTCTATGAGGAGACAGACATAGTTGAAACGTGAACTTCTTTTTATGCACAGTAGAAAAAAAGTGCTATTTAGTGATGTCCTTTCTTCAAGGAAACTAGCAGCGTCAACTATCTGCCATGCACTAAGTGCTGTGCTTGCCTTCTCACATATGTGTGATCTGTGAGACTGACATTACTGTGTCCTTCTTACCATGGGGAACACTGAGCTCCACGAGTTCACCACAGGCCTGACGGCACTGACTGTCAGGGCAAGTATTACAGCCTCATCTCAGCCTCCAGGTTCTGCACTCTGGCATGATGCCCAGGGACCTTAAAGACTAACTGCAGCGTCACAAGGCACCAGGCTATCCATTCCAAGAGGGTAGGAATCATGCCTGTTTTGTTCTACAATTAGATGGCACATAACAGTGGAGGCTTACTAACGGCTTGCTGAAGCAAAGGAGCAAACCTGTGAATTTGCCTCCAATTTCCTAAGTGAAATCCTTCCTGAAAGCCAAAATGTAGACGGTGCTGTGCTCCTCAACCACAAAGTGCTGTGACAGCCTCATGAGGGGTCTGGACTAAGAGTCAAACGCCTGCGAGTTGACTTTGCTGGTCGGATCAGGACTCCAGGATAGGGGTTTTTATACAGGTCTTGTTCCTTAGCAAAAATTATTAACTTTTGCATTATGCTTTTATGGTTAATAAACTGTTCAATCTACAATTTCAATCCCTGCATTTCACTGGATTCTCTAAGAAATATATCTGTTCTTACTTTTTAGACGAGGAAACAGTAGTTCTGAGACTGGAAGCAGCTTGCTGAAGTTGTTCAGCTGGTGTTTGCCGAGGCCAGGATTCAGACCTAGAGGTCAGTGTTTCCTTGCACTTTACTGCTTGTGTCTACTTCTCTGCACTTCCAACTATCACCAGCCTAATTTTCCTGTAATTCTATGGTTTTCTTAATAATTTAGAAATCATATATTTTTTTAAGAAAAATGATATAACCATTATTCAGAAAACTCAAGAAAGATAATCACCTATAGTCCTATGACCTAGTGAATCAGTGTATTGTGATAAAACTAATAACAATTTGAACAAAGTTAAAAAAAAATTTTTAGGACTCGCTAGTTCCTCTTGATGCAGCACTCAAAACACATAGCCTCTCCACTATAAGTCTACCAATTATAAACAGTAACAAAGATGCTGTGCACGTGTGGTAACACACACCTGTTATCCTGTGTCACTTTTGACCCTGACATTCAGGGAGGCTGAGGCATAAGGATAGAAGGTTCAAGCTCAGCCTAGGCAACTTACTGAGACCTTGTCTCAAAATAAAAAAACAGGAAGGGCTGGGGCTATAGCTCAGTGTGAAGGCCCTAGACTCAATCTTCAGTACCAGGAACAAACAACAGTAATAAATACGTCTGGTAAAGCAAAGTTAAATCCTCACACAACGTATGATTAGTTTAGAAATGCTTCCAAAAATTCTGCAGAAGAGGAAGAAAAGAAGACAGGTTGAGGAAAGGTAGAAGGGACAAGAAGGAGAGGGGAAATAAGAAGGGGAGAAGAAGAGGGCAGGCAGGGAAGAAGCAGGATGAAGCCACAAACCTGCAGATGTTCTGGTGTAGTTTCTCCTGAAGATCAATGAAGCTGTCATACCGATCCTTAGTAAACTTTATATTCCGGAGAACCGCGGCTACTGCAAAAGGCCGTACTTTAGCTGTCTGAAATTCAAAATGCCATTAGAGACAGTAAATACGAAGTCTTTTTCTCTGTAATGGTATTTTCTAATAGAAAGGTAGCAACATTACTAGAAGTGTTACAAATTTTGAGTCAAACAAATATATATATGGAATATATATTTAATGATTTAATCAACATGATAGTAAGTTTTGTGAAAATTTACTAATTGAGAAAATAGTAAAACTGATCTTTAAATAATTTGCTCACAGACATATTTTTACTAAAATAATCCTCCCAAACATTATCTTGAAAACTTTCCAGGATATATCATAATGTAAACAACTGTATCTCCAATGTGTTTCCTATATTTTATTTTGCAGTGCTGGTCACTGAAGCCAGAACCTTGTGCTTGTTAAATAAACCCTCTACCATTGACTTAACAGCCCCAGCCCTCAAGTGAACATTTGATAAGCATTTGGATATTTTCCCAAATCATTTATGGAGAATAGGTATCCTGTTTTCTTTTCATTTTGGTCATAGATTAACAATTTTTTAAGAGCTAGAGGCTAAAAACACATCTAGTTTAGAAAATGATCACAGAAAAATAGGCAAAGAGATCAGCATTATTTTTGTTTTTCTCCCACTTTACAGATGCATACATGAAACAAAAATCTGAAAGGAAAAAAGAATGTAATTACCTCTTCTGTGACGATCAACTTTTGGATTTCTCCACTAGGCGTTACCCGTTTATATACTGGAGCTTTTATTCTAAAGTAATATTGGAGCCAAGTTACTTATAACTAACCAAAGCATATGACTAATTAATGACATTCTATGCTTGTAAATAATACACAAAAATCAAAGGATGTGGGGAATGTGTTGAATTACAGAATGTCAAATTGTGATCAAATATGTTAAAACAATAACAAACTTTCTGAAATTTAAAGCTGTACAAAACATGACACAAAATGCCTCATGGTAAAGCCCAGCAAAGGCTACAAAATCATAAACAGAGCGTAGTCCAACTGAGTGAATAAGACAGGCTTAAAGTTTTATTGCAACCAGAAGATTTTGAGCTTCCAAGAAAAAAAAATTGTGCCCATTAAAATATAGACGTCCTGGTCATGGACCTACTGAAGCAGAAGTCAAGACCAAGCTGTGAGAACTGGTGCTGGCTGAAGGTCTGTGCACACAGTGCTTGTGACCAGAGGTTAGACTACTCTCTTAAGGCAGAGCTTCTCAAGCACCAGTGCATGTACAATCCGCTGAGGAGTCAGTAAGCTTCAGACCCTCAGTCAGTGAGTCTGAAATGGAGACTGAGTCTGCTTATCTTTTTTCCTTTCTTTTCCCCCAGTACTGGGGAAAGAATTCAGGGGTGCTCTGCCCCTAACCCAATCCTTTTGGAGTCAGGACTCACTATACTGTCCAGGCAGGTCTTTTAAATTTGCTCGTCATGCTTTAGCCTCTCTCAGTGCTGGGACCGCAGGCATTGGCTACCACACCTGGTGACAGCCTGCATTTCTAATAAACTCTCCCAGGATGCAGGTGCAGCAGGGTCACAGGCTGTATTTTTAAATTGCAAATATTTTAAATTATTTTCTCAATTCAGCAGCCAGACACAGTGCTTCCTATAATCCCAGAAGTTGGGGGGCAGAGGCAGGAGGATCACGATGGGTCTATGCCAGCCCAGGTCACACAGTAAGTTCAAGACCTGCTGAACTATAGAGACCGTGTGTTATGGTTTATGTCTAGTTGTCCCCCCAAAGCCTCATGCAATCATGGGGCGGGGACTTCTAGAGTTTGAGACTTGAGTCATGATCCACTGGGATTATGTGTTTTAGCACTGATGGGACTATAGGTTTGAGTACTGCTGGGATTGCTTGACTCTTGATCCACTGGGATTATGTATTTTAGTACTGATGGGATTATGGGTGTGGCCTAAGGCGGACAGGCTGAGGTAGAGAGCCTGAATGTAATATAAACAGAGACAGAGAGACAGACTCAAGCCGTGGTTGGTCGGTTGCCTCTGTTGTGATTGTTGCTGGATGCTCTCTGCCCTGTTCTACTTGGGTCAGCCAAATATGGACTGAAACCTCTAGTAACTGTGACCTGAATAAACCTTTCCTTCCTTCATTTTGAGTGTCAGGTATTTGTCCCAGCAACAAGTAAAAAGTAATTAAGACACCGTGTCTGAAACAAACTTCACATAAGGTGCCTATTCAAAAAACAAAAAAACAGATTCTGATCAGGAAGGTCTAAGAAACAGATTCTTTCTTTCTTTCTTTCTTTCTTCCTTTTTTTTTTTTTTTGTATTTAGTACCGGGTCTACAGGGTCTTACTACACAGATCAGACTCGAAGTGACCCTTTTGTTTTCAGCCTCCCAAGTGCTAGGATTACAGCTGCCCATGCCCAGTCTCAACTGCCTCTCAGTGTGCCCCAGGGGTGGGGCCAGCACAGCATGTTGAGGATTGATCCCAGGTCCCTGCATCCGCTAAGCTATCCAGCCAGCCCTAGAAATACATTCTAAAAAAGTATCACTGACCCTAAAATATTAGCATCCAAGCATGAGCAGAACCAACTGGGCCAAAATGGCCAATTGCATCATTCATCTAAAGCTTTCACTTAAGTTCAGAATCTAACCCAACAGGCAAAGGCTCTTATGCTTTTGCAAATGACCAGAAAATTTAAAAATAACCAAAAAACTAAGTAACTATTCTTGATAGCTTTTTTCCCCCAATTTCTTGACTTTATGAGTTCATTGACTTTTATATTAATAGAGTTCAAAGAGACCTTAAAAACCTTTTCCTCATTGATGAACAGACTGAAACTACAAAAGACAACAAATATGTCCAAGATCGTACAACCATCATAAAATACTCAAGTTTTCCAGATAGGACACTCATACAAAATACTGCCTCTATGAGGGGGAAAGAGAGATATCTATCCATATAAGCAGATGGTTTGGCCAACTGTACTGTGGAGTTCTGCTGGTCTGTGGAAAGGAGTAATTGGTGCTTAATTTGTTTTGTCTTTTTCAATTCATTGACCTTTTTCTCTTAATTTTTTATATATTTCTTTCCTCCTCCAATTTTGCATGCATATGTCTGATAATATAAACAACTAATTTGAAAACAACACCATGCAATACAACAAATACTGTAACATTCATATTATTTTATTTAGTGAAATTCTGTGTTGTTTGTAATTTTTCTGTTTTAATATTATTTTGTACCCTCTTTAAAAAATAAAAATTAAAGAAACAAAAATAACAACAAAAAATGAAGTATTATCTCCTCTACCTTTCCTCCGAATCTTTAATAAATCCAACAGACTATGCATTCCAATAATATTACTGAGGGAAATTACCCAATTCTGCTAACAAATTTTTAAGCAATAAAAATCCGTCAATCCCTAATTTTAAAGTACATTCCTAAAACGAAAGGATCAATACTCTTGCAAACCTTATTTTTGACAAAGGGACCAAACATGTTTACTGGAAAAAAGATAGCCTCTTTAACAAATGGTGCTGGAAAAACTGGCTCTCTACATGCCAAAAACTAAAACTTGACCCAGGTCTATCACAGTGCACTAAACTAAAATCAAAATGGATTAAAGATCTAAATATTAAAAGAGAAACCCTAAGTCTCCTAGAGGAGAAAATTGGAGGGAATCTTGAAGACATTGGGGTAGGCAAAGCGTTCATGGCCAAAAATCAAAATGCACTTTTAACACTTGAAAGAATCAACAAATGGGACCTCCTCTGGCTGAGAAGTTTTTTTATGTCAAAAGAAATTACCAACAGAGTGAAAAGACAACCCATAAATTTCGAAAAGATTTTAACTAATAAGTATTCAGACAAAGGTCTTCTTTCTAGAATTTATAAAGAACTAAAAACCATCAGGGTCCCAAAATTCAAAGATCCAATCCAGAAATGGGCATGTGAGATGAACACACACTTCTCAGAGAAAAAAATTCAACAAGCCTATAAATATATGAAGAAATGCTCCACATCGCTAGCATCCATGAAATGCACATCAAAACAACACTTAGATATCATCTCACCCCAGAAAGAATGGCTATCATAAAGAAATCAACCAACAAGTGTTGGAGAGGCTGTGGGGAAAAAGAAACCCTTCTCCACTGCTGGTGGGAATGCAGACTGGTGCAACCATTATGGAAAGGAGTGTGGAGACTCCTTAAAAAACTAGAACTGGAAATCTCATTCAATCCAGCTTCCCCCTACTGGGAATTTTTCTAGAAGAACTGAAAACATCATATCATAGTGATATTTATGCACCTATGTTCATAGCAGCACAATTTGTGATAGCCAAATCTGGAAACAACCAAAATGCCCATCATCTGAAGAATCGTTGAAAAAGATGTGGTATTTTCATAAAATGGAATATTACTCAGCTATTAGGAATGATA
>PVKN010036765.1:0-11375 GCA_004027915.1 Capromys pilorides | reverse complement strand
GATTATGTTTGATTTTTGTCACATTTTGGGCACATATTTAAAGCTTTATATAAATAAAATTATTAATCATTTAAAATCTGGAAATAGAATTTAAGTCTTTAATTTATAACACTTTTGAAAATATGGTAGAATGCATATAACAAAAAACAGTTATAAAGTGGAGCTATTTGCATCCTTGTTAATTTTTTTTTAGCCTCCCATGATCACACAAGCCACAAATACTAAGATAGAGTATGTAAATTCTGATTTTATTCATTTTTGTTGCTGTCTTCAAAATCAAGTTAGAGAATGTTTTATAGCTTTCTTTTTTCTTTTCCTATGGGCAATAATATCAAATGTGCTATGCAGCCAGGTTAACATTTTGGAGCAACTTCATTGGCTTTAATATAAACTGTTATAATACACACTGATTGTATATAAAAACCTTATATGTGACAAATTAAATTTAAGTAAAAGGAAAAAAGATGGATTTTTGTGAATAAAAATGAGCATATATGTTCATTCAATGGGAAACTGACAGTGGTTTATAACAAGGTAAAAGGTCTTTGTGTCTTTGTGTCTAGGGTTTTTTGAGACTGGGTCTTAGTATATAATTCAGTTTGGCCTTGAACTGATTGTGTAGCCGAGGATGGCTTCAAATTCAAACTGATACTGCTGTCTCGGCCTACTGAGCATTGGTATTACAGGCGTGCACCACCACGCCTGGCTTGTACTGTGCGTAGTTTGTCTCAGATCCCATTTCTCTGAGTGCAGGAGAGTGAAGAATAGGAGCCTTCCAAAAAGAAAGAGAGAAAGAGAGAGAGAGAGAGAAACAAATGAAAGAAAGAAAAAAAGAAAGAAACAAAGAGGGCTGAGGAGATAGCTCAGTAGAATAAGCACTTGCCTGGCAAGTGCAAGTTCCTGAGATCAATCCCCAGTACCACAAAAGAAAAAAAAAAAAAAAAGAAAATGGTGACCCAACAAACAGAGACTATTAGTCACTTAATAAAATAGTGCATAATACAATTATTCTTTCTTTGTCCTTAATTTGCTCAAATCTCTTGCGTTTTTATTTTTAATTTTTTTTTAACATTAGCAGGGATAGAACTCAAGACCTTGCGCTTGTCAGGCAGGCACTTATTCTACTGAGTTATCTCCCTGGTCCTATCACCTATTTTTAATAAAAATAAGGTTCATCCAGACAATTTAGAAGCAGATCAGATATTTACCTATGGTGTAAATGAGACAAACTGCATATGTTTTTGTACTGTTCTCGCAGTACAGAGCAGTTGAGAGAGGTGGCTGTGAGGAGGCCCAAATGTCTTGACGGTGCTGCCTCTGGGAGCTCTGAGCCTTCCGGAGACCCAGACGCAGGGTAATTAGGAGGAAGGGAGGGCAGGACTGCTATGTGTCCATCTAGGAAGCTGGAGGGCAGTGATCTTCCTGCAGTCCCTGTGTGCCATTAGCTGACAGAGTTCAGGCTGATCTGGCATCTGCACATGGTGACAAAAGGTCAAGAGCATGGCCACTCTTGGAGTGAGGTGCACCCCGCATGCCACTGTGTAACCAGTACATCTGAGATGCAAATGTCAAGCGCAACTTAGGGCCTGGAGAGGAATGAGGTTGTTACCTTCTCCAGCACATAATGCTGTGGGTTTGTATCTAGGAGGAAATAAGGAGGGATGTGGTAGTGGCATGGTAACTATTTTTTTTATTATGGCCGGCTTAGCCTGCCCTTCAGGTGGGGCTGGCACAGCATGTGGTGCTGGGGATCGAACTGCTGTCCCTGCACCGCCTAAGCTTTCCTAAGCAGGTGCTTTAGACCGCTAAGCCATCCTGCCGGCCTGGCATGCTAACTATTTAAAACATTTTTGTTGAGGCATTATTTACATATCACAAAACAGTGTTTTCAAGTATGTGATTCAGTGGTTTTCAGCGTATTTGTAAGGTAGTGCAGACATCACTATTATTCTAGAACATTTTCATTATCTTCCAAGGAATCCCTGCCTGCACTAACAGCCATTTCCCATAGCCTCTGGATCCATGCCTACCCCCAGCTCTAGGCAGACCCTCTTGAATTCCGTATTCTGCACATTTCCTGTTAAGTTCATACACTACATGGCCTTCATGTCTTGTGACTTACAGCATGATGCATTTAATGCCCATGCATTTTGTAGCATTTTTTCTTCACTGACTAATATTCCTCATATTGTGTATTGCACTTGCCTGTCCATTTGTCAGTTGGTGAACATTGAGTTCTTTCTTCTTCTTAATTATAAATCATGCTGCTATAAATATCTATGGAAAAGTATTATGTGAATATTTTTACTTCTCATGGGTATATGAGTAGGAATGGAAGATCTGGATCATGTGAAAAGTCTACCTTTAAATTTTCAGGAGCCACCGGACTGCTTTCCAAAATGACTGCTGTTTTACATTCCTAGCAACAGTTTCTGAGTGTCCCAGTTTCTCTACATCTGGGCTAATACTTGGTCATTGTTTCAGTTATAAGGTTATTAGGGTTCATGCTATGCCTTTGATGAAGTCTTATATTTCCCTGCATATGAGGTTTAAGTCAATTAATTGTTAAGAACAATACTTTTGATACAACAGGCTTGGAAAAGCTAGCCAACAGTTTTTCCTGTTTAGAAGTCTGCTAAATAGAATCTTGCCCCAGAAATAACAGTTTAAAAAGTCTCTGTACGTGGGCATGGTGGTACACACTTTCTTTAATTCCAGAACTCTGGGAGGCTGAGACAGGAAGATTACAAGTTCTAGCCCTGCCTGGGCAACTTAGTGACTTTGTCTCAAAAAGAAAAGAAATGATTTGAGTATGTAGCTCAGCATGAAAGCTCTGGCTACAATTGCCAGTGCTGAAAATAAAATAAAATTAAATTAAAACTAAAAAATCTTTTGTTTAAATGAAACAGCTGGTTTGGGTCAAAATCAAAAATGAATTTTAAGTTCAAAAATGTTCCCAACTTTTCTGTTGCACAAGGCTTGAACTAAAACCTTATTGAGTACTAAGATTTTTTTTCTATTAAAAGCCAGCACAGTGTTCTGATTCTAAAATGGACATGATTACAGAGCTAATCAACTCTTTTAATAAATTCAGTGTTATTATTTTCATAGTTACTTATTTAGCACATGTAGTAATATGAAAATTGTTTGCAAACACATATTCGTCCAAGTAGTGTTGTAATGTTATGTGTCGGTGCCGAAGGGAATGACAAGAAGACCTGATGAAGCTAGCTCAGAGGACTCACTGAGATTCATCCCTCAGTGATCAAAGAACCCCTGAAGCAAAGCAGCTTTATTTCAGGTAGTCAGTGTGATCTTGTGCACAATCATTTCAGTAAAGGAAGACAGTGTGCTTAATCATGAACGTGACCACAATCTCCATTAACTTCCATCCCTCCCCTATCATCAGATTCTCCCAGGGGTCAACCATTAGCATTCCAAGCAAGGAAGAAAGCAGAGAGCCCACAGGTAAAGCCGCTATCCATCACCTGGAATCCCAGTTTTCCAGGATTTTAAGCAACAGATCACAGCTGTCCCCGGGCCCCCTTCACTACTCTCCATTTCCTGAAATGTCAGCCAGGCTACCAAGTAATCCTGAATCTTAAAAAAAGCCCACCTATCTCGGGATCCCTTTGGGTTAAGGAGTGAAGTTGAGGGGACAGTACAGGATGTGGGGAACAAACATCATCTTCAAAGTGAGCACACACTCCCTCTCCTACTGAAGAAGGGAAATGGACACAGCCGGGAGATGTGTGGCACCTTTTCATGCAGTCTTGTTCACATGCAGCACAATACAATAAAACCCACTCTAGTTGCCACATATTCTGCTGTTTTCAAAGAGAAAAACGTATTTTAATATTGATTTTTTTGAGATGGGTCTCACTATAGTTCAGGCTGCCCTTGATGATCCTCCTGCCTCAAGCCCCCAAGTGCCGGGATTAGCAGCATTGTTGGCCCCATGCCCAGCAATATTGATATTTTTCTTGACATTTATGCTGCATATTAAAGTTGAAAACCTCTTAGACACAGGCGCCTCACAGGAGCAAGGGTCTACATGTTGGAGTGAGCCTATGGGGCTGCAAAATAATGCTGATATAGCTAAAGCATTTTTTATTTTATTTATTATTAGTATTAATATTAGTATTGTATTTTTAGGGAAGGGTCTATAGGGTGTTTAAAATCTTGATATTAGATGGGACTTGTAGTGATCCACCTGTTTACAGCCTCCCAAGAGCTGGGATTACAGGCGTGTGATACCATGCCCAGTCTCAATCACCATCTCGGCGAACCCCAGGGGCAGGCTGGCATGGGAATTGAACCCTTGGCCCCTGCATCGCTAAAGCATTTTTTATTATTGAAAAGTTCAAATGTAGAAAATTCAAGAGATTGGTGTAATTCTCAGCTAAAACAGTTTTTATTTTGTGTTTTGAGACAAGACTTTGATATGTAGCATAGGTTGGCTTTGAGCTTACTATGCAGCCCAGACTGGCCTCAAACTCACATTGTTCCACCTGTCTCAGCTGCAGAGGTGCTAGGATGACAAGTGTGCACCACCACACCTGGGAACCACTTTCTAAATCCTGTACCTACAATCTTTAGACTGGCTTCAAGTATGAAAAGGTCCCTTAAAGACTTCTCCAGATACAGCTTCTCTAACTGCAATGGAACACTCATCTCTGACAAACAAAATAAATAAGGGGATATGTTGGGAGCCACAAAGCTAGGAAATCAATCAAATCCCTGTAGGTGGGACTTGGCCCAGGGCCTAAAGCAAACAAGCTACCTCCTGAGATGAACATCCTGTCTGGTTAAGGTTAGCTATCAGTTGCTAGGCAACCTAGAGTCATGTGTCACTAATTTCACAAAAGTGTAAATAAGAGACTTCTTTGTTGTTAAAAAGTATAAACCTTGTCTTAAATTATTCCTCCTCAACTTTTCTTTTGTGTCCGAGAGTATTAGGGCAAATTCAGGATATTATAATGTCATTTCACCCATAAGAAATACAGAATATATCTGCAAATAGTACATAAACATGCCTTTGTTATACTTTGAAAACAATCAATATCTTTTAACATTATTCAGCACTCACTCCATATTCCAAGTTTCTCTCATGAGTGGTAGACTTTGTTTTTCAAATTTTTATTATGGGAAATTTTAGACCTATACAAAAATAAAGAGTTAATAGGATTCCTCCATGTATCCATCAGTTACCTTCAACAATGATCAACTCAAACTTCATGGTCCACCTATAACCCAATGTATTCCTCATCCAAATACATTATAGAGTTTTTCTTTTCGACACAGGGTCTCATGTAGTCCAAGGCCAGCCAAATAGCTCAGCGAATTAAAGCTCCTGCAAACAGGTGCAGAGACCGGGGGTTTGACCCCCCCAGGCCTGTGGTGCCTGCCCTAACCCCAGGGCACATTGAAACAGCAATTGAGATTGCGTGTGGTGGAGCATACCTGTAATCCCAGCTCTTGGGAGACTGTAAACAGGTGGATCACTATGAGTCCAATCTAGTAGTGAGACCCTGAACACTCTGTAGACCTTTCCCCCCAAAAAAAGTACAAAATCAAAATCATTATGTAGTCCAGACTGGCCTTGAAATCATACTATGTAGCCTGAGATGGCCTAGAACTCATGGTGTTCCTCCTGCCTCAGCCTCCTGAGTTCTGGGACTCAGTCATGTACCACCATACCTGGTCAGGATTATACGTATTTTATTTTATTTTCTACAAAAATTATTTATTTGTTTTTGTTGCTTTTAATAATAAATAACAGTGTGACAGTTTCAAAACAAATTAGTAGTACATTTCCAATATTTGATACATTGCATATTGTTGTCCTCCTATTTGTTATACAAAGCACAGTGTGTAGACGTTATAATTTTTCTAATCATGATTGGTATGAAAATTTTTTTTCTTTTTGGACTAAGAGAAAGTAATTGCATACATAATCCAATGTTTGATAATCGCAGTGGGTTATTGGTAAAACTGGCAATGTTGGAAGCTGTTGATTTAAGCCTTGTACAGCTCAGCATTCTAATCTAGCTTAATGTTTTATGTCTTGTGGTTAAACTTTTCTGCTGGTTCGTTAAGGACAAGTTTAAGCAAGATCTGTATAGCAAAACGTGTAACTTTCGTATCTCCCAAGGTCAGTCAAACCCCTCAGGATTTACTTTGGAACCATGTACAGTGCTTTGTAGAACTGTTATCGATGTCAGCCATCTGGATGAGTTATGGCTATTGCTTGACCAGTTTGCTCTGTGAAAGACTGAGAGAATGTTTTTTCTCTAGGTGTCTCCCTCTTGGCACACTATATATCTTCAATCTCTTTGGATTATATGTATTTTAAACTTTTTTCTATCTCCGTTTCTTTCTCCCTGCTTGTAAATTATTTGTTGGAAAAATGTAGTCATCTCACCAAAATCCCACTGTCTAGCTTTGGCTGCTGTTTCCTCTGTGGTGGGGTTCAGTGTGTTCCTCTGGATTCTTGGATTCTTTAGTTCCTGTGCTACGATGATTCTGGTAGGAGTTGCATGGATTTATGTAGTGGGTGCTATGTGCTGAAGTAGCTCTTCCTCTGTGATCAGTCCAGATTGAGATGTGCTGCAAGTGTAAAACGTGCACCAGGTCTCAAAGACTCAGAAAAAAGGGTGGATAAGCTATCTCATTAGTAAGTTTTATATAGAGTTCAGACTGATGTAATATTTTGGATATATTGGGTGAAGGAAATACTTAGTGAATTTAATTTCTCATATTCTTTTCAGTTGCTGCTAATGTCGGTACTAGCATGTTGAAAATGACATGTGTCACTTGTGCCATTTCTGGATGGCACTGATTCAAAGATATCTGATGCCATTTTTTTTTTCCTTGTATCTTAGGGAAGGATCTACTGGGTGTTCAGGGTCTCACTACTAGATTGGACTCATAGTGATCCTCCTGTTTACAGTCTCCCAAGAGTTGGGATATAAGGCGTGCGCCACCACACCCAGTCTCAATTGCTCTCTCAGCATGCCCCAGGGGCAGAGCCAGCAAGGCAGGCCAGTGGATTGAATCACCGGCCCCTGTGCCTGCTTGCAGGCACTTTAATCTGGTGAGCTATTTGGCTGGCCCGAGATCTGATGTCATTTAAATTTGCTTTTTCTTTGGCAGCTGGGCTTCATAGGTGGTACTCTGAGTATGTACGGGGTAAGGCTAGAATGTGTGGCTTGTTTTAATGTCAGCTCTCATTGGTGATTGCTGTTTGGATCTATTTATTCATTAAGTGCTGGTATGTGGTGCTATCTTAATTTTGTCTTTTCTTCTGTATCTATTATGTAGAACAGTTTTGTAAAGAGAAACATTCCTCCTTGGCATGTTGATGGATACTTGTGATCCCAGATCCTCAAGAAGCTGAGGCAAGAGGGTCACAAATGCGAGGTCAGCCTGGGCAACTTAGCAAGAGCATATCTTAGAGTAAATCAAAGGGCTCAGGCTGTAGCTCCGTGGCAGAGTGCTTGCCATACATGTGGGAAGGAGACTCTTGATTTGAGGCCTAGAACTGCAAAAATATTAAATAATAAAATAAATAATAACTAAACAATAAAATAATTTCAAAATGCCCAAGAATTTTGAAAACCCATCTACATCCTCATTATGTATTTGTAAATAGTTTGACATCAATTTGAACTCAAAGCCATATTAAAAAGCCCACTGCAACTTTGAGAGGAGCTCTCTGAAGGGCAAAAGAGAAGTTAGAGGATGCAAGTGCTATGAGGAATCATGTGATGGTTTAACAAGTGCCCCTAAATTACTTGACCTTTCAAGAGATAGAGCTCAATTCCCATCCACTGAGCAGAGGGCCAGACTTACTTGGTTTTTATAACTAGAGTGTGGCAGAAGCAATAGCATTACATCTCTTTTTCTTTTTCTTTTCCTTTGTGGTTGGCTCAGCCCACCCTAGGGGCATGGCTGGCAAAGCATGTGGAGCCAGGGACTGAACTGCAGTCCCTGTGCTTGCCTAAGCTTACCTAAGCAGGATCTTCAGACCGCTGAGCTACGTTGCTGGCCCAATCTATTTATATTTTTATTTTTATTGGTCCCTGTTTGTAGTACATAATGATTACATTCCACATGGGGCTTTGGTTTATGGACCTAACACATATTTATTCTTTCTCATCTCATTCCTCTCCGCTCTCTCCATTTCCCCTCCATCTCTTGGTTCCCTTTCCTTTTCCTATTTCCTATCATTTGTTAAAAATTTTGCTCTTTATTTATACTTTGGGTTTCTCATACAAGAGAAGCCATGTGATATTTAAACTTGTGTGTCTGATTTATGTCACTTAACATTATGGTCTCAAGATGCATCCATTTTCCTACAAATGCCTCAAGTTTATCCTTCTTTGTGACAGTGCAGTACTCTATTGGGTATGAGCACATTTCCTTTGTCTATTCACCTGTTAATGGACATATAGGCTGCTTCAGAGATTTAGCCATTATGAACTGTGTGGCCATACACGGAATTATGTATATATCACTGTAGCATGATGTCTTTAACCGTTTATCCTAGGGGACTAGGTCAGTGAAATGGAATTTCTATTTTCAGTTTTTTGAGGAGTCTTTGTACTGATTTTCATAATGATTGCATGAGTTTATGTTTTCATCATTAGTGTAGAAGGGCACCTTTTCCCTATGGCCTAACCAGCATTTGTTATTCTTTTGTTGGTTTTTCTGTTTTTTTTTTTTTTGAGATAGGGTCTCACTATGTAGTTCAGGTTCATCTGGAACACACAGTGTTTTCCAGACTGGCCTTGAACTCATTGAAATCCCCCTGCTTCAGCATCTCAAGTGCTGGGATTACATGAATATGTGCCACCATGCCCAGCTCTATCTGATCTCTTGATGATTGCCATTCTTTTGGGACTAAGATGGAATCTCAGTGCTGTTTTAATTTGAATTGCTCTAGTGTCCAGAGATGTTGAACATTTTACCATGTGTTACATGCTATTCTTCTTCTGAGAATTATCTGTTCATCTCAATGCCCAAGGGTTTCAATGAGTCATTTTGAGGGGTTTAATTTTTTGAGTTTTTATATGTTCTATGTATTAGGTCTCTGTCTGAGGAGTAGCTGGCAAAACATTTTCCTATTCTGTAGGCTATCGCTTTACTTTTTTATTGCCTACTTTGTTAAGCAGAGGCTGTTTTAGGTATCCCATTTGCTGATTTTATCTTCCAGTAGATTGTTTCTGTATTAAAATTGGGATCTTTGATTCATTTTGATTTTTCTTTAGCTCACAGTGAAAGAAACATCTAGATTCAATCTTCTGCACACAAATAGCCACTTTCCCCAGCCCTTGTTGTTAAGTAGACAATCTTTTCTCCAGTGAGTGTTCTTGATTCCTTTGACAAAGGTCAGATAGCTGAATGTTTCCAGAACTGTTTTTACATCCTCTATTCTGTTCCATTGATCCATATGTATGTTTTTTTTTGGGAGGGGGGTGGTGATTAAATATCATGCTGTATTTTTTTCTCTTTAAATTACTGTAGCCTGCTAGTATATCTTGAAGCCTGCTGTCATGATGCCTGCTACTTTGTTCTTGTTGCCCAGGGTTGCTTCTGCTATCTGTATTTCTTCTTGTTCCCTATGAATTTTAACATTGCTTTCTCTAGTTCTCAGAGAATTGTCTTGGTATTTTGTTTGGGATTGTGTTAAATCTATATGGTATAACAGTGTTGGGAGGATGGCCATTTTGTCAGCCTATCCAGGAATGGGGTTAGCTTTCCAATTTCTGAAGTCCTCTTTGTATTTTTTCAAGATGCTGTAGTTTTCATTGTAGAGGCCTTTTACTTTCTTGGTTATGTTTATTCCTTAGTATTTGATCTTTCTTGATGCTATTGTGATTGAAACTTTCCCTAATTTGTTTCTTAGTAAATTCATAATTGGTATACATGAATGCTATTTTGTGTGCTGAATTTGAATCTGCTATGCTGTTGATTATTTTTGGATTCTTTTGGTAGAATTTTTTTGGGTAGTGGATCATGTCATGTACAAATAATGATAATTTGACTGCTTCCTTTCCTACTCATATCCCTCTTATTTCTTTCTCTTGTCTAACGGCTCTGGCTAATGTTTCCAGAATTATACAGAGAAATTGTGATGGTGAACATCCCAGTCTTATTCCTTATTTTAGATGGAAAGCTTTCAATTTTTCCCATTTGATATGATATTGGCTGTTGGTTTGTCATAGTTTTATGGCATAGAGATAAATTCCTTCTACACCTGTTTTCTTTAAGAATTTTATCGTGAATGGAAGTCATATTTTTATTTGTGTTTTTTTTTTTGAAACGGGGTCTCACTTTGTAGTTCAGACTAACCTTGCAGCGCAGGTTGGCCTTGAACTTGCAGTGATCTGCCTGCCTTAGCCTTGCAAGTGTTGGAATTACAGATGTGTGGATGTTGGATTTTTTCAAAGGGTTTTTCTGTGTCTATTGAGATGATCATATGATCTTTGTCCTTGTTTGTGTTTATGTGGTGTATTGCCTTTATTGATTTGGGTATATTGAACCATTCTTGCATCCCTGGGATGAAGCCTACCTGGTCATGTTGTGTGATCTTTTTAATAATTTGTTGTATCTGTTTCCCAGTATCTCATTGAAGATTTTTTGCACCAGCGTGTATTAAAGAGAATGTCTTGTGGTTCTCTTTTCTGGTTGGATCTTTTTTTGGTTTTAAAATCCAGGTAATGCTAGCTTCTAAGAATGATTTTGGGAGTACTCCTCTTGAAGAGTTTAAAGCCTATGAGCATTAGGGCTTCCTTAAAATTCTTATAGAGTCATAAGTCAACTCAGTGGGTCCTGGGCTCTACTTTTTTGGTAGATTTTTAAAATTATTACTTCGGTTTCATTACTTATTGGACTATTTGGGGTTTTCTGTATCTTCTTGGTTCAGTTTTGGTAATTCAGAAATATTAAGGTATCTATCCATTTCTTCTGAATTCTCAAATTTACTGTAATACAACTTCTCAAAGTAGTTATTACTAATCTTATGAATTTCAGTAGTGTCTTCTGTGATTTCATCATCTTCATTTCTAATTACATTGATTGGGATCTCTTCTTTCCTTATTTTAGTAAGATTGGCTAAGTGTTTGAGTCTTTCTTTGGTCTTTCAAAGAACCAGCTCTTTGATTCAGTGATTCTTATAATTTTTTAGTCTCAATTTCATTAATTTTTGTTCTGATCTTTATAATTTCCTTCTTTGTACTAGCTTTGGACTTGAATTATTCTTTTTTTTTTTCAGGACCTCAAGGTACATTATTAGGTTTGTTATTTTGGCCTGCTTTGTTTTTCTAATGTGGTCATTCGCAGCTATAAACTTTTCTCTCAGGACTACTTTC
>PVKN010036764.1:0-11375 GCA_004027915.1 Capromys pilorides | reverse complement strand
TTGAAATATGTGGGCAAATCTGACAACCATTAACTATAAAGATAAGTATCAGCTTTATGTATGTGTAGGAGTTTAGAGAAGAAGCTAGATCCCAAGTCTCAAAAATTCCATCTAACCCAGGAGGGATGTGAGATTAAAGCACTGTAACATTTTTTTATTACACAAGATAAATATCTTTAGCAAGATACCAATAACTTTTAAGCTGCAAAAAACATGAAAAAAGAGAAACAAATATGTAACTTTCAATTAGGAAGAGGAGTAAAACCCAGTCAATTAAAAAGAAAAGGGATAGAAGAAAAAATTAAAAATACAAGTAATCTAGAAATCTCAAGATATTTAAATTTATTTCTACCACAGAATGACCACTATCCAGTAAATAATTCTTCAAATTAAAACAAAATCAAACAAGATCTAAAATAAAATTCAGTGCTGGCAACATAGATCAGCGTTAAACCATGTGCCTAGCATGCCCAAGGTTCTAGATCCAATCCCCAGCACTACAAAAAGAAAAAATCTCATTTCATGCTTTTTAAAAGAGGCACTTAAGGTATGAGATCAGATAATTTTTCAAAAATCTAAAAAGGTTGGGCCGGGCAAATAGCTCAGCAGATTAAAGTGCCTGCAAGCAGGCACAGAGGCCAGGGGTTCAATTCCAGGCCTACTGTGCCAGCCCCACCCCTGGGGGCACGCTGAGACAGCAACTGAGACTGGGCATGGTAAAGCACACCTGTTATTCCAGCTCTTGGGAAGCTTTAAACAGGCAGATCACTACAGGTCTAATCTAGTAGTGACACCCTGTAGACTCTTCCCTAAAAAAAAAAAAAAATTTAAAAAACCTAAAGATGGAAACACACAGTGCTAAGCAATGTAGCAAGGACAGTATCAGACAAAATTAAATGAAAAACGTTGACAACAAAGGGATATTCCATCATAAAATGTTTGACTAAACTATAGTTCTTCACATGCCTTTATCAAATCATAGTTGTGTGTGTGTGTGTGTGTATACATATATATATATATATATATATATATATATATATATATATATATCCAGTAATACACTTCAAAATACATATAAAATGAAAATTGAAAGAACTTTAAAGACCACCAAATCCACCTACATGGGAGATTTTCAACATATTTCACTCAGTAACTGACAGATGGGCAGTGATAATAACAAAACAAAATCCATCCAGATATAGGAAATATCTACTACTCCATTAACCTTCATTTCTTCACTCTGCTTCAACAATGCATGCAATGATCTCTTAGAACCTCATCATGACAGGCCAGAGATATGGCTCAGCGATCTAAAGCACCTGCTTAGGCAAGCTTAGGCGACCACAGGGACCATGGTTTGATCCCCAGGACCACATGCTGTACCAACATCACTCTCAGGGCAGGCTGAGCCAGATATAATATCAAAAAAAAAAAAAAAGAACCTTGTCATTACATTGAGTCGACCCTCCAGAAATCTTAAATTCCAGTGCTACAACTTTATATAATTCTAGTTTTTAATCCCAATACATTTCTTTAATGTTATCAAGGCATCCTAAACTTCAGCTGCACTGGTATCAAATTGGCCCCCCTCAGTCTTTACATTATTTTCTTTCTTTTCACTCCATGGTCCAACAGTCCAATTATTCTCTTGCCCCTTGTCCTATGCTGGAAAAATAACTCACTCCCTTACATACTAGTAGGGCCCAAATTTATATTCTCCAACCTCATTTGGTTTCTAATAAAAACTGTGCTGCTAAAAGATTCCCTCTTCTATCAGCACCTACAGATGGCCTTCTGTACAGGCAGGCTAAACTGGCAGATTCAATGAACACCAAATCAAAAATACTCAAAAAAAAACTGTGTGAGCGGTTTTTTGTAACTCCCCAAACAACAAGTATAAAAGCAGTTTACACAGCATTTATATTGTATTATGTATTACAAGTATCTAAGCACTCTAGTAATCCAAAGATAACGTAAAGTGTACAAGAGGATATGGCTAGGTTGGTTACATGAAAATACTACCCCATTTTTATAACAGATGATGCATTTGGGGACCTCACACAAAAATTTGCACTCTCTCTTCAAATGTATTCAAAGATATGTTCTATCTTTCCTTCCTTACAGTCAGTATATCTTACCTTCCACTTGAATAAAAAAAATGGAAAAAATAAGCTGAGTGTGGAATTGCATACCTGTAATGTCAGCACTGTGGGAGGCAGAGGCTCGAGGGCTCAAAGTTCCCCCCTAATCTGAATATCTTAGCAACTTAATAAGATCCTGTCTCAAAATAAAGGGCTGAGAATATAGTGTAGTATAAAGGACTTGTGCTCAATGCTCAGTACTGCTAAAAAAAAACTAGAAAGATTATGCCAGTCATTTATTATTATTATCAGGAAAGGTTACATCTCTTCCTATCTTAAATTAGCGAAGACACGATGTGGAATCAACTCTTACCTGTCCATTTTTTACTTTCTTAAAAGAAGATATAGAATAAATATGGCAAAAGTTTTGTATTTGTTAATCTGGGAGATGGTACGGGGGTATTTGCTATATTATTCTTTGTATTGTCCACATATCTAAAAACAAATATAAAAAAACATATTAGGTAGCACCTAGAAACACATACAGTACATCAATGTAGACACATGTACTACCTGACTGATGCTCAATGCTTTCCAACGAGTACTTACCAGTGCATCATCTTGTAATGAAGCAAAAAACACTCCATAAAGCAAGTTAATCTGCTCCTTATTTTCAATGAAGTCAAACATTGCAACCAGCCAACGATAGAAAAGTACCTGTGGAAAGGCAAAATGTTTATCTTTATAAAATTCTCTAAATATAACTATCTGGTGTAGAAGAACCTAGTTCTCCCCACCTGCCCAGGGCTGTTGTAGGAGCTTCTAGTACAAAGCAGAATAACTAATTTTATTTTGCAGTAAAAATTTGTTTGAATAGAGTCCTCGCATTAAGTTATACTGTTACAAAACTACAGGCATTGCACAAAAGGCCACTGCCATTACTCCTAAGTGGCTCTTTCTTGCAAGCCCTTAAGTGGTTCTGAAGGACATCATCAAGGGGTTTAACAAGATTACCTTGGTGTTACCAGAACACTTGCCAGCACAGAGCCAGGAGATTGCTTTAACCACAGAATCTCCTGGTATTAAAGTAGCTGGAATCATGCACTTCAGTATCCGAGTGTTTACAGCATTTCCTGGAGAGCAGACAAATCACATTAAATCATATTTCAGGTGTTGCATTTGTCCCTTTACTATTATTATTCGCCATTGGTCATAAAATGTTCACATATTAAAGCCAATAAAAAGTATATAATATTTAATATCCCTTATCAGTAAACAAACAATTAAATAAAAACTATACCTTTAACTTCTAAAATAAATAATAGAGCAAATTCTTTGGCTCAAATGTGGGAATGAGGGCCAGGGATATAGTTCAGTGGCATAAGTGCCTGCCTGGCAAGTATAAAGTTCCAAATTTGATTCCCATACCAAAAAAAATTAAAGGGCAGGAGATAATCACAGGGTATCTTTCTGAGTTGAATATAATTTGAGTATGGCACATTCTGCTATCTGACTTTCAAAAAAATGGTCAAAAACATACACTGGAATAAAGATGACCTCTTAAACAAACGGTACTTGGAAAACTGACTATCCTCATAGAAAAGATAGACTCTAGACTCATATTGCTCACCATGAAATAAGGTAAAATCAAAAGGGACCAAAGACCAAAATATTCAAACAGAAACATTTTGCTGGAAGAAATGATGGTAGGATTCCTAAAGCAAAAAAGAAGACAATGACTCTATGAACAAAACCTCAGTTGTATAAGAAATAACATCAAGGTGCTGGGGAGATAGCCTGGTGATCTAAGCACCTGCCTGGCAAGTGCAAGGACCCACATTCGATCCCCAGGTGTGCTGCGCTAGCTCTGATACTGGGCATGCTGATGCATGCCTGTAATCCCAGTTCTAGGGAGGCCGAAACAGGAGGATCACTGAGTCTGAACTGCATAGCAAGACCCAATAATAATAATAATAATAATAATAATAATAATAATAATAATAACATCAAGAATCAACAAATGGAAAACAAATTAAAAAGCTTCTGCACAGCACAGACTACAACCAACAAAGTGAAAAGATGACATACTGAATGAGAAAAAATTGTTGTCAGTTATTTCTCAGAGGACTAATACCAGAGCATATAAATGACTCAAACAAATTAGACTCTCAAAATAAAAAAAAAACAATCAAATAATGGTAACTAAAATGAATTAACACTTCTGAGAATTACAAATGTCAAATACATGAAAACATATCCAACATCCCTGGCCATTAAAGAAATACTAATTAATACAATACTGAGATGCCATCTTACTAAAAAAAGTATAGCTATCATCAACAAATCAAATAGCAAATGTGGAGAAAAGTAATCCTTCTACATTGTGAGTGGAAGCATAAACTAGTACAACTACTATGGAAATCAGTAGGGAGATTCCCAAAAAAACTGAAAGTAGCAATCCTATTTGATCCAGCTATTCCCCTCCTAGGTGTCTTCTTAAAAGAGTTAAAGACATCATATTATAGTGACCCATGCATACCCATGTTTACAGCTGCATAATTCATAACAGCTAAGTCTTCAAAGTGGTCTATATGTCTATCAACAGATGAATGCACAAAGAAAATGTAGTAGTTTTACTACTCTGTCTTAATAAGGATAACCGTGGGTCATTTGTAGGAAACTGGGCGCTAGAGATTATAATGTAAGCGAAATAAATCAGACATAGAAGCTTATATACAGCATGGTTTCACTTAAATGAGAAACCTAAAATATAAATAAAGAGCAAAATACAAGAGAGAAAAGAGGAGATAGGGAGATAAAGTCTTTTGCTAACGGAAAGGGAGCAAGAGATGGAGGAAAAAAGGAAGGGGAAAAGGGAGGGAAGGGGATGAAATCAATTAAGATGTACTATGTACTTTACCAAGTCCACAGGAAGAATGTAATCATTATGTACTGCAAATACATACTAATAAAAAAATTGAAATAGGAAAAATAAATCATATTAAAGGAAATGCAAAAATTAAAAAATGGTAACATTTTAAAAGCATTGTCTAGGGAGAGGAAGGGAAGGTGGATGAAAAATCATGTGCATTATGCACATGTGATAACACCAAATAATGAAATCATTGGTACTGTACTCATAACTATAAAAATTAAACAAAATAATGTGAGAATTAGCAATAACTGCACATCTCTTAGAATATGCTAAAGAGCACTATTTTTTCCTTTACTACAAGGTAAGTGGCATGGAGCCAAATGTCTTCAAATTGAACTATATCCTCACTCCATTTTTTTATGTATATAGCACAGGATCTCACTACACAGCTTGGATTCATGGTGATCCTCCTGATTTCAGCCTCGCCAGTCACAAGCATGTGTCACCATGCCCAGACTCTACCACTGCCTTACTGTGCCTGGGGGTGGGACTGGTGTGGCATGTGGTACCAGGGATTGAACCCTGTTCCCTGCACTTGCCAAAGTAGGTGCTTATTCCATTGACCTATCACTTGGTTATCTGAGCTATCTCACTGGTCCTTCTTTAACTTTTTATCTTTTAATTTGGAGACAGAGTCTCACTAAGTAGCTAAGTTGCATAGGCTGGGCTTGAATTGGTGATTTTCCCTTTGTGTCCCTAAATCACTGAATTTTTCTTTTTACTTTTTATTTTATTGGCGCATTTTAGATATACATAATAACATTCATCCTAGGAAGACTGTACCTGTACATAATATACCTTGTTTCATCTATTTTCCTGTTCTTCTCCCCTCTCTTTAACCTCTTTTCTTCTCTTTATTTATAAAATATGTATCCGCTATTAGAAGAGATGTTAGCTAGGCAGAGTGGCACACACCTGTAATGCCACTCCTCTGCAAGGCAGGAAGGTTGCAAGTTTGAGGCTTGTGTGGACAATTTAGAGAAACATACCTTTTCAAAACAAAAAAGTAAAAATGAGCTGGGGAGGTAGGTAAGCGGAAAGGACCTCAAATCAGCCCCCAATGTTAAAAAAATATGAGGAGGAAGAAAACATGATGACAATGACAAGGACAGACACTGGGTTTAAACATATACCTATGGTACACTCAGGCTTCAAGAACTAACATATATCTCAACAATTTCTACCCGATTACTGTGCAAAAGTAACCAATTATGGCAGATAAGAAAATTACAAGAATAAACATGCCCCCTTGTTTCCACTGAAATTTCCTGTATTTTCTTCCTCTCCCATTCATATCTACTAATCCTTCTATTTATTTATTTATTTATTTATTTATTTATTTATTTTTTTGCTGGACCAGGGTTCAAACTCACAACCTTGCACTTGCCAGGCAGGCACCTGTGCCACGGAGCTATTTCCGCAGCCCCTAATAACCCTTTTAAACAATCTCATCACTAACATATATACCAAATTCTAAGGCAAAATTCAATATTGATTCAATTTTTATTTTCTAGTGACTTTTAAATTAATTTTTAAAGAACCTAAGATCCCTTTGTACCTAATTATAGGTATGTTTATAGCAATCCAGAATACTTGACACTATATTAAATTCAACTAGTAATATGCTGTTAGTTTAAAATATACAAACCTATAAACAAGATGCTAGGATAATCTCAAAGGAAACTAACAGACAAGGGCACAATATACTAAAGCATCAAGTTTTCAGAGCTATACTAATAGAGAAAACAGCAGCAATGTAGTACAGTGGAAACACTAGAATGGGAGTCTGACTTTCTGTGTTCTAGCTCTGACATTAAGAAAATCTCAGGGCCAGCGAGATGGCTCAGCAGTCTGAGGAGCCTGCTTAGACAAGCATAGGCAAATGCAGGGACCGCGGTTCAATTCCTGGCACAAATGCTACACCGGCCCCATCCCCAGGGCAGGTTGAGCCAGCCATAATATATATATACAGAAAAAGAAAATCTCCTTACCACACTGGACCTGTTTCTGCATCTGGAAAAGGAGCTATGTAGGGTGTAGGATACCTTGTCTGAATTTGAAATTGGTTGAGAGAAGGTAAAAAGTTTCTTTGCAAATAGAAAACGATTGATAAAGTATTTTTTGTAAGAACATCTCCTACCTCCAACCAAGAACCAATGAACTTAGCACAAAAAAGGAAACATTTACGCAAAGAATTGCTTTGACTATTAAGATAAGAGATACTGAGAGGCTGTTGTTCTCTGCTCCCTTGGTTGTTCGGTTTCCTCTGTCACCATACTGTTGCTATTCTGCCAGCATGAACAGGATGCTCTCTGCCCTGTTCCACTCAGCCTTGGGCCAGTAGAATATGGACTGAAACCTCCAGTAACTAAATTGGAGTCTATGATTGCATTCCTGTGGGAAGAAAAATCAGAAGGTGCATAGTATTGTCTAAGTTCCATTTCCAGATATAAGCCATTAAAAGAATATAACAGCGCTGACGGACATCAGGCAGCGCCAGGCCCGCCAGCGCCAGACTCGCCAAATGAGGGTCCTCAGGCCCACCGCCAGTGCAGCCAACCAGCATCAGGCAGCATCAGGCCAGCCAGGTCCAGGCCCGCAAGGTGAGGGTCCTCATGCCCACCGCCAGCGCAGCCTACTGTCATCAGGCAGTGCCAGGCCCGCCAGTACAAGACCCGCCAGGTGAGACTTCCAGCCTGCCGCCAGCGCAGCCTACCAACATCAGGCAGCATCAGACCCACCAGCACCAGGCTCACCATGTGAGACCTCCTCTGGCCCACCATCAGTGCAGCTTATCACCCAGTGCCAGACCCATCAGCTGAGTGAGACACCCCCTCCCCCGGCCTACAAGCAGCTCAGCAGTTCCACAAGCCCGATCTGAAGGAACAACCCACGGGCATGCAGTCCTGCACCAAAGACCACAGCTACTTAGAATGATACAGACAAGGAGCAAAATGCAATCTCAGGTCCCAAGCCCACCTGAAACAAATACAGCAGTCACAACCATACAAGAAATTGGGAATCATGCAGCCAAAATCTCTAGACTCGTAGAATATGAAGTAAACAAACAAATGCAGAAATGTATAGAGGAACTCATATGGGAGGTAAGCTGTGAAGTTAAAAAAGAAATCTTTGAAGTACTACAGACTGAAGTTAAAAAACAGCTGCAGAAAAACAGAGAGAATGAGATCAGAAATAATTTCTGAACTTGAAAAAATCATTTCTAAATTAATAGCGACTAAAGTAGAACAAGTGCAGAAAGGTGGAGAGGAAATGAGAAAAGAAATAATCTCTGAAATAGAAAAAGAAAGGATAACTATAATGAAAGACTCAAGGAATATTAAAGAAGACATTGATAGAATAGAAAAATGATGGATTCCATGACTGAGCAATTTAAGAAAGAAATAGATCACCTGAAACAGTATCAAAGAGATATACAAGAAAATAAAACCTCAATCACAAGATGGCAAAACCATATGAACAAAAGTGAAGATAGAATCTCAGATCTTGAAGACACACTCACAGCTAGTGAAAAGGCAAGAAAGGATCTCTTAAAAATAACCAGGATGCAGGAAAAAGTAATTGAACACCTGCAAGATGATGCGAGAATGAACAACATGAGATTAATAGGAATCAATGAGAAAGGAGTCAATACAAATGATATAAAAAGAATAAGGGCAGAAGTAATAGCAGAAAACTTTCCAAATATGAGAAAACAATCAGATATTCAGGTAACTGAATCATACAGAATGCCAAATAACATCAACCCAACTAAAAACACATCAAGACATACAATAATCAAGATCCCAGAAATCCAGCAGAAGAATAACATACTAAAAGCTGCTAGGTAAAAGAAAAAGTTCACATTAAAAGGAAAATCCATCAGAATAACAGCAGATTTCTCTTCACAAACCGTGAAACGATGAAGAGCATGGAACAGAGTGCTTCAAGTCCTCCACGAAAACAAATTTCAGTCTACACTGCTATACCTGGCAAAACTTTCTTTTAAGTATGAGGGAGAAGTGAAATACTTCCACAACAAGGAACAACTAAAGAATTTCATGACATCAAAGCCAACACCACACAGTATACTAACAAATATTTTAGAGAGGGACCAAAATGACTTGAACTCAATAAATGCGAACAGAAAGATCCCACCAAACAGGACAACCAAATAAACATAGGAGAAAAAGTGGTAAACAGTAGTAAATAAAAGTCATGCCAATAATAAGACAATACATTTCAATTATAACTATCAGTATAAATGGACTCAATTCTCCAATTAAAGAAGTAGACTAGCAGAATGGATAAGGAAACAAAACCCAACAATATGCTGTATACGAGAAACGCACTTAACTCATAAAGAAACTCATAGGCTAAAAGTGAAAGGATGGAAAACAATACTACGTGCTCCAGCACCTCAAAAAAAAGCAGGGGTAGCAATCCTGTTTTCAGACAGTCTAAACTTCAAACCAAGATTGATCAAACGTAACAAAGAAGGCCACTACATGCTGGTCAAGTGAAACATTCAGGATGAAGAGGTAACACTCATGAATATGTATGCACCCAACACAGGAGCAGCAAGTTATATAAGACAAACCTTAATGGACATGAAAAATCTAATATCCAATACTACAATCTTAATAGGAGACCTTAACACCCCCCTATCTGAAAAGGATAGGTCAAGCAGACAAAAAATTAGCAAAGAAATAGCAGAACTGAAACAGAATTTGGAACAACTGGACTTAGTGGACATACACAAAGTGTTCTACCCAATCTCTTCAGAATACACATTCTTTTCTGCTGCACATGGGACGTTTTCTAAAATAGACCACATATTAGTCCACAGGTCATGCTTAAGTATATGCAAGAAGACAGAAATTATCCCATGTATATTATCTGACCACAGTGCAATGCAATTGGAAATAAATGGCCAAAAAAACAATTAGAACTCCAGAAATACATGGAAATTAAACAACAACCTTCTCAGAAACCAGTGGGTTGCAGAACAAATTAAACAAGAAATTCAACAATATCTAGAATTTAATGCAAATTCAAGCACAACCTACCGAAATTTATGGGATGTAATGAAAGCAGTTCTTAGAGGGAAATTTATAGCTTTGAACTCACACATTAAGAAAACAGAATGGGAACAAATAAATGCCCTCATGCAGCGCCTAAACCAACTAGAAACTGAAGAGCAAACGAAATCCAAAGCCCAAAGACGGGAGGAAATTATAAAGATAAGAGCCGAGATTAATTCAATTGAGATGAAGAAAACAATACAAAGAATTAATGAATCAAAAAGCTGGTTCTTTGAAAGAGTAAACAAAATTGATAAGCCCCTAACTAACCTCATCAAAAAGAGGAAAAAAAGGACTCAAATTCAAGCAGTAAGGAATGAAAAGGGTGAAATTATTACAGAGCCAGCAGAGATTCAGAGGATCATTTATAGCTACTTTGAGAATCTTTACTGTTACAGAATTGAAGACACAGAAGAAATGGACAGATTCCTAGAAAAGTACAAATTACCAAAACTGAATCGAGAGGATATAAGTACTCTCAGTAACCCAATAACAGCCAATGAAATACAAAATGTAATAGAAAGCCTGCCGACAAAGAAAAGTCCAGGACCTGATGGATTGACCACTGAATTCTACAAGAAATTTATAGAAGACATGATCCCAATAGTCCTCAAACTCTTCAGTGAAATAAAAAAGGAAGCAATTTTTCCAAAATCATTCCTAGAGGAAAGTATTACTCTGATACCAAAACCAGCAAGAGATGCAACTAAAAAAGAGAACTACAGGCCAATTTCTGTCATGAACATAGATGCAAAAATTCTAAATAAAATCCTCACCAATAGAATACAACAAATTTTCAAGAAGATTATACACCATGACCAGGTAGGATTCATACCAGGGATGCAAGGATGGTTCAATATACACAAATCTAAAAATGTAATACATTATATTAATAGAGCCAAAGCCAAAAACTACATGATCGTCTCAATTGATGGAGAAAAGGCTTTTGACAAAGTCCAACACTTATTCATGTTCAAAGTACTACAGAAAATACGTATAGAGGGCCTCTACCTCAATCTGATAAAAGCCATCTATGAGAAACCAATGGCCAACATAATTCTAAATGGGGAAAAGCTAAAGTGTTTTACTCTCAAATCTGGTACAAGACAAGGATGTCCCCTATTGCCACTCCTATTCAATATAGTTCTGGAATCATTAGGTACAGCTATTACACAAGAGAGAGAAATAAAAGGAATAAGAATAGATAAAGAAGAAGTTAAATTATCACTACTTGTAGATGACATGATAATGTACTTGGAAGACCCAAAGAACTCC
>PVKN010036763.1:0-11403 GCA_004027915.1 Capromys pilorides | reverse complement strand
CTCCTGGCTTTGCTGCCACCCTACACCACAGCTTCCCCCCCACCACCACAGGACCGGGGTTCGAACTCATGACCTTGCACTTGCCAGGCAAGCTCTTGTGCCACGGAGCTATCTCCCCAGCCCCCACAGCTTTTTTTTTTTTTAAAAAATTAATTAATTAATTAATTTATTTGTTTGCTTGTTGTGTTTGTTTGTTTCTTTCTTTGTTTTGTGGCTGGCTCAGCCTGCCTTGGTGGTGGCGCTGGCGCAGCATGTGGTGCCGGGGATTGAACTGCAGTCCCCGCAGTTGCCTGAGCCCTCCTAAGCAGGCGCTTTAGACCACTGAACCATCTCGCCGGCCCCCCACAGCTTCTTATGTCGGGGTCCAAGCCACTCTTCTCTGTGGGAACTTCCTGCTGGTCTCCTCCCGCCTCCTGCTGCCTGCTCTCTGCAGTGTCCGGTGCAGTCCTTTCAACATGTGAGCCAGGTCTTGTGACCTTTCTTGCTTAGTGTCCCTAAGCCACACGGCTGCATTGCTCTGCACCGCTCTGGTTGCCATGGTGCCTGCCTGGGCAGTCACCATGCACTATGGTGGCCATGGCCGCCTTCTGGACCCCACCGACTGCAGCACGCCACTCGCAGCACCTGCTCTTCCGGCTCCTTGTCATCCCTCAGCTCAAATGTCATCTCTTTAAGTGGGCTTCCCTGCTGCCTTCAAGAGCGCTGCCCACATCTTCCACACTGCCTGTTCTCACATCTGATTGGCTGCCCACATCCTCCACACTGCCTGTTCTCACGTCTGATTGGCTGCCCACATCCTCCACACTGCCTGTTCTCACGTCTGATTGGTTTATGTTTTCACGTCCTTCCCATGATCACAAACAATCTCACATGTGGATGTGACCGGGTGTCGCCCCGACCCCTGGCCCCCGGGAATTCACGATGACTCTGATGGTGGTCCCTGCTCTACGGGGCAGACCCCGTGGGGAACTCAGGGTGGAGTGAGATCTACGCTGGATGTTCTGGGGACAAGGGCCAATAATTTCCAAAGTTTTGTTCCAGAAGCTGGGTTCTGATAGTGGCCATTGGCTGAGGCTTTACTACGTTATGCTTCGGAAATACTTGCTGAATTCAGTGGTCCGTTTTTCAGACTCTTGCCCACTCCCCATCTCTGCCTGTCCCTGTCCCTGTCTCTAGCCACAAGAGGTCAAGGCCGCGTGTGCCTGCTCTGGCTATGGAGTCCTGGGCATTGCTCCCCATGGGGGTCTCTACCTCTCCAAAGCGCTTTTCTGCCCCAACAAGTTTCCAGGCAAATTCTTTGATACAGATATTGGGTGGGTAAGATCAGCTGCATTTTATGGGGCCCTTGCGGCTGGCGTGGGGGGTACAGGGTCTGTAAGGGTCCCTACTCTCGCTTGCAGCCTGGAAAGCCAGACTTCGCCCCTGGGGCAGTCAGCACTTAGATTTGCAATCTAAGCTTTTGTGTCTCTATTTCATAATTTAGTCCCTAGGGGCTCCCCAGATTGTGGGGGAAAAACATTCTTACTAAGATAAATAGAATCTTTCTTCCACATTCGGTTTTATTTCAGGGTCTCTTCATTTTTTTTTTTTTTTAAGTATGTTGCGCCAATAACACAACTGTAATTTACGAAGTCAGACAAGACCCACACAAACCCTTTTAGTAGCTCCAAAAACTCTTCTTTACCTTGACGAAAGCTACTTCTTTCATTAGAGGAAAGTCAAGTCACATTTCCCTCATTGCTTTGGCTACAAGGAAGCTCACAGATTAACTCTGAACTTGACTGCTATAATTGTCTTGGCCTTGATTTTCTGGGGAGAGTGCAGGTCTTTTTTCTTATTCACCACAGAGCCTTTTATCCCTTTGCCGTTGCTTTAAGAGTTCTATTTAAATACGTTTTTCATTTGAAATCCTTCCCAAATCTTTCCAACATAGGGTGGATATAAACAAATGAATTACATTGATATCCAAAGTTGTGCTCCCCAACTTTGCATTTGCTTAGGGGCTCAGCAGCAGATACACTAAGGAGTATAAGCCCTCCCTCCCTCCCTCTCTCTTTTGCTCTTTGCAGAACATGCTTTCAGGGGGAATGTAAATTGTTTTTAAAAGCTTCCATCCTGGCCCATTGCTAATTATTGGTGACCCAGGAGGATGCGTACTAATTTGCCTTAATAAACTTATTAAATAGCAAATTTCAGGAGGAAGAAACTATATAGCCTTGATTGGATTAGCAAAACTGCCCGTGGACCTCACTGGAGCAGGGAGAAAAGCCCATTAGCTGCGCAGCAGAGCCCGGGAGATAATCCGGCCACGTGTGTTTCCAATAAACCACTGCCAGCTACTTCTGTACCTTCTTGGGGGTTGCTAGCAAAAGCTTCAAGTCTCTCTAAAGAAAAATAAAAGAATGAAGGAAAAAAAATAAAGAAAAGAAAACAAAAGGAGGGGCCAGTGAGACAGCTGGGACTGCAGTTCGATCCCCTGCACCACATGCTGTGCCAATCCCCCTCCCCCAGACTGAGCCGGCCATTACATAAATAAAATTAAAAAATATAAATATATTTAAAAAAAGGAAAGAAAGGAAGAGCAGCTTCCTTGAGACTGGAAGAGGTGAGTACACACTCAGACACTCCATGGAAACAGCAGCTACGCACCTCCAGGTCGTTGAAGAACAGGTGCGTGTCCGCCAGGTTGAAGATCATCTCCTCCATCATCAGGCCGATGCGCACGGACGTCGTGGTGTCCTGTGGAGAGAGGGGCCGTCCCTGCAGCTGAGGCCTCTGTGACGGCCCCCCGCCCCACTGCACAGCTCTCGCGGCCTCAAGCCCACCGTTCCCTTCGCCCTCTTCTCCACTGAAATCTCCCACAAACACCCAGAATTACGACGGTGTTCAGCGTGGCCCAGGCAGTTACAGGAATGGCTGCAACCAGGGTGCGCCTTTTGGGAAGCGTGGGTTTCAGGGTTCCCTTCTGCATGCGTTCGGCTTCGAGGAGGCCAAGAATCCGCCAGGGAAGGTACAAGCGGCCGGGACAGCCCGCGTGTGACCACCCCGTCCCGGGAGCTGCCGTGCTCCGCTGCTGGGGAACAGAGGACCGCTTAGAACAAACCCAGGCTCGCAGCCTGGCAGCCCGCAATCCGGGGACACCGGGCAGGGCTTCAGGGGCTATGCTCCCGCCCAGGGCCGCTATTGGGACGCGAGCGTGGAGAAGTGGGCACAAGGGAACCACAGCAAGGCGCGCCACAAGAGCAGGAAACACATGGAGCGTACATTGCGGCCATCTGCATCAGTGCCATTCAGCTATATGAGGGGTCCCTCCTCCCAGGGAGGATGATGCCGCGTACCAGCCGGTGGCACTCTGTGGCTCCCAGGTCAACTCTGGGCTGCTGTTTTTATCTGCCTTGTGAATTATGCAGGGTTTTTACTTTATTCTATATTGTAAGTAGCACGGCTTGAACCTAGAGGGCACTGAGCTCCATATCTCCAGTCATTTTTAAAATTTTGACAGTCTTGTTAAGCTGCCCAGGGTGACCTTGAACTTAACCATCTTCCTGCCTCAGCCTCCCAAGTAGCTGGAATTACAAATATAGGCTGCTGCATCCCTCCTGGTTTGTACATTTTTATTTTATTTTTATTTTTTATTATTTTTTGAACTTTATTTATTTATTTATATTATGGCTGGCTCAGCATGCCTGGGGGTGGGGCTGGCACAGCATCGAACTGCGGTCCTTGTGGTTGCCTAAGCTTGCCTAAGCAGGCGCTTTAGACCACTGAGCTATCTTGCCGACCATTATTTATTTATTTATTTATATATTTGTGGCATAGGGATTGAACTCAGAACCTTGTGCTTACCAGGCAGGCACTTATGCTGCTGAGCTATCTCCCCAGCCCTGTATATTTTTTTACACAGGATATTTTTGTACTGTGAAGGCAGCAGGGAGTAGCTGCAACTGACACATAGCATGTAAAATACTGGCTATCTGGCCCTTTGCAGAAAGGTCTGCTGGGCTCTGTGACAGCTTTGCCATGGAACCAGGTGTGATCGCGCGTTGGGCTTTGGCCAGTGACATGTGGTGGAAGTGATGGCATTCACCATTGCTCTGGAGCTTCCCGAGCTGGCACACGGTCCCCAGGGTCTGTTTTCCCACTGCACAGGGCTGCTCGTGCTCTGGATACCCAGGTCCCAAAGTGAAGGTGAGGTGGGTCAGGACTGCAGCTGACACTAACAGACTTGTACCATGAATGACACAATGACTGAGAAGTGCAGAGTTTTGGGGAATGTTTGTTACTGGAACATACACTCATTTATCCTAACTGATACATAGGAGAAACATACAACACGGTGGTTTTTGGCCCTGGCTGCACATTGTGATGCTCTGGTGAGTATTAAAAAACTCAGATGCCCAGGCTGCCTTCCAGATCAATGAAATAAGAATTGCTGAGGCTGGGTCCCATACCAAGAAGCTTGTAGCTCCTCAGGTGATCTGGGTATAGTGGCACAAACTTGTAATCCCAGCCTTGTAATCCCATATTTATAATCCTATACTTATAATCCAAGTGGCTGAGGCAGGAGGATTGCAATTTTGAGCCTAGTCTGGGCAACTTAGTGAGACCCTATCTAAAAATAAAATATTAGTAAGCTGGGTGTGGTGACGCATGCCTGTAATCCCAGCACTTGGGAGGCTGAGGCAGGGGGATTGGTGCGAGTTTGAGACCAGTTCAGGCTACAAAAGTGAGCTCAAGGTCCGCCTGACCTGCATAGTGAGACCCTGTCTCAAAAAGACAAACAAACAAACAAACAAACAAAAACAAAAGGGATTAGGATGGGGATGTAGTCAAGTGTGAAGGCCCTAGATTCAATTGCCAGGAGAGAGAGAGAGAGAGAGAGAGAGAGAGAGAGAGAGAGAGAGAGAGAGAGAGACTGCGACTGAGACCCCAGGAGACTGTAATGTGGTCTCCTGGTGAAGACCTATTAGCCTAAATAGTAGAGGGTAGACAACACAAGGTTAGTCACATACATGTATGTGCGTATGTATGTATTTAAATGTATTTGGTTGCTACAGGGTCTCACTATGCAGCTCAGACTCATGGTGATCGTCCTGCTTTCAGCCTCCCCAGTGCTGGGTTACAGGAATGTACTGCTACTCCTGGACTCTGGTCAGCTCAGTCTGCCCTGGGGGCAGGGCTGGTGGGGCACATGGTGCTGGGGATCAGACTGCAGTCCCTGTGCTTGCCTAAGCAGGCGCGTTAGTCCACTGAGCTATCTCGTCAGCCCCCACATTCTGGGCTTATAACCATTAAGTGCTTTTTCTGTACCACTTTGTGTTATCTTAATCCCCACAAAGCTCTACAAAGTGCGTATTATTATTATTTTCCCATTTTATAGATGTGAGAACAGAGGGATGCAGAGGTTGGGTGACTTGCTCAAGGCTGTCCCAGCTACTGAGTGCTAGGATTAGAACCCAGACAAGTCTGAGCAGGACGCGAAGAAGCTGGGGTTGGAAAAGGACAGAGGACGGCCTTGTACCCTCGCTCCATGCCCTCCTTTTCCTGCTGATTTTTTTCTCCAGGCAGCTGTGTTACTTCTGTTATAAAGACAGCTGGCAACATAAACCCTTCCTGACTCTAAAAACAACACAAGAGCTGCTGGTCGGAGTGTCACACACAGCCATGCAGAATCAGGCTGAGGGACACAGCAGTGGACAAACAACCTCCTTGCAGCTTCAAGGACCCTGGCCAAGCTCTCTGGGTCCTGGCTGGGAGTTGGCGTGAATGGAACTCGGTGAAACGCCAAGAGCCGATGAGGAAAGCAAACTTTTTAAAGCCCATGAGGGAATCGGTGACCTGGGGACAGTTTGGTGTTTTCATCTGTCCTCAAGCCACCTCGCCCCCCGTGTCACACTGCGCACCCCTTCTGGGCACAGCTAGTTTGCAGCTCTCCCTGGTGATCAGTCTCACTGCGCCGGACCAGAAGCAGGAAGACCTGCCACTCAGACCCACTGCTGTGAGTATTTATCCAGAAAGGCGTCACCATGCAGGCCAGAATACAGAGGGGAAAACAAACACTGCAGAAGTGACTTCTTTGGGGAAAGCACTTGTATAGTTACAAGGAGGCGAATTTTATATCCTCAGAAAATTGAGGTTCTGATGGGCTCATACAGGTGAGGAGGATGAGAACAGAAAGCACGCACACACGTGCGTGTGTGTGTGTGTGTGTGCATGCGCGCGTGCGCATGGGTATGTGACAGAGACAGAGAAAGAGACACAGAGACAGAGACACAGAGATTATAGAGAGACAGAGAGAGATAGAGACAGAGACTGAGTAAGAAAACTCAAGTCTCACGACTCAAGTCTCACGTTATATTTTGTAGTGTCAGAGGCCATGCCCAAAACAGAATAAAAATATTCAACAGTACCAACATAAGCAAGTTACTTAGAACTTGGAAGTGAGAACTAAAAACATCAGTACAAGTCTTGTTTTATTTTGTTTCTGGAGACAGGGTCTCACTGTGTACTTCTGGCTGGTCTTGAACGCGCTATGCAGCCCAGGCTGGCGCCAATTTGCAGTGTCTCCTGCCTCAGCCTCCTGAATGGGCACTGGGATTACAGGTGTGTGTTCTACCACACCCACTTGAGCACAAGTTGAGAGTTGTTGCTTCTGGGCAGAAAGGGTGACAGGTCATGGGAGACTATTGACTTACACATACTTTCCTCTGTAGACTCTAATGAACTTAAAGCTATGTGCATACATTTCTTTGGTTAAAAATTTAATTCTACGCAACATATTCTGTAATTCCACTTTTTCTTCATCCTTGGGAAAAACCAATATACATGATCCAGGGGATAGGCCCAAAGCTATTCCTCACAGAATGGGTAGTTAACTGCAAAAGACGGAATAACTTAGTAGTCCAGCCCAAGGAGAATGGAAGAAATAAGATGAACTCTACTGGGTGGAAAACTGCATTGTAATGGGAAGAAATGAACTAGGTCTCTGCGGGTTAACTTGAACACACCAAAAAATACATTGTGGAAAAATCCTCATTATGTATTATATACTGCATGTTATTACCATTTATTAGTCCTTCATAAAGCATTGCTATGAATTGCTTATGGGCACCTGCATATATTTTAATATCTGAAAGGACATTCCCGGAGTCAGAACAGTAGGTACTCTGGAAGACAGAGGAGAGAACAGGAATTACAAGTGATGCTTAGTGAACTTTGATGTTATCCAGAATATTCCAAAAATTTTTTTCAAAGATTTAGATTTTTTTGTGTAATTAAAAGTTAAAAAATTAAAGAGCTCCAACTTTAATTAGGTGACTCTTTATGCCACCCACCTATTCTTTTGGTTGCTCCCCCATAGGACAGGTTTTCAGAAGATCTGCTGGTCTGTTGCCTCGGAGGTTGTTTGAAGCTATGCTGGTGGGGTCTCTAGTCAAGGACGTTAATAGAAACTAGCTGCGCGGGGGCAGGAGCGTGTGGAGTGACTTTGGAAAAGCATAGCTGTGTGGGGGTCAGGAGACTCCAGGGACTGGACCAGTATATCCAGGTAGAAAATGACTCTATAGGGTTGCAAAGACTGACTCCAACAGAAAGGTAACGGGCTGGGGAGACAGCTCAGCGGTCTGAGCGCCTGCCTGGCAAGCCGGAGGACTTGAGTTTGGTACCCAGTACCACACGCTGTGCTGGCCCTGCCCCGGGCACACCGTCAGGCAGCATCGGGGAGGCTGAAACAGGAGAATCACTAGAGTCCCAACTGCATAGGGAGACACTTTACCAAATACATCAAAAAAGCAAAGAAAAGAAAAGAAGAAAGAAATGACAGGTAACATCGGTGGGGACCCAGTATTAATGAACAGGAAGTAGCTCCACAGTGAGGACAAGAGGAAAGCCTCTGGTAGCAGCCCAGTCTGTCTGCCGAACGCACCCCGAGCATTCTCCATGGGTACCTCCCCCTGCTCCTCGGGCTTCCATGACCCGGCACAGTGAGGAGGGGCCCCCTCTGCCTGACCCAGTCACAATAAAGCCTAAAACAAGGGCGCCTTCATAACAGTCTATTCAACTCACCAGAGGCCCCCGAGTCCTTCAATCTGCTCTGCCTGCGAGCAGGGCGGGGTGGAGGCGGCGGCACAGGGTGAACACCTCACCAGCTGAGTGAGCAGCACTGTCCACGCAGGTAGCTACTGTCAACACCCATGTCCGCTTCCTCACACTCCGAAAGTGGTGAACCCCTTTTGGTTAACCCAGAAAAAACCAACCAACCAACCAACCAACCAACCAACCAAACAAACAAACAAAACTCCACGGTTCAAAGGCTTAGGATGCCATGCACATGAAAATCACTTTCTTAATCATTACGTGCTCTTTGGGTTAAAATAAAAATCAGTGGTTAATTTCCTAAACAAGCAACAGCCTAAGTGGATCACTTAAACAAGAAAAACCAATTTGAAGCAGAATGGAGAACCGAGGAAGGGCGTTCTCTCCAAACACGCTACAACTGTCATTTGTCCTTGGAAGGACTGCCTGAGGGACTGGGGGACTAGGTGGGGGGAGTGCCATCTCATCCCCCTTAGGGGTTTGTGGGCGCATGTTCCAGTGAAGATATATACGACCAAAGGCGCTGCAGGTTTTTCCAGTGGGGCTTAATTCTCTGCAGATTCTCAGGGTTCATCTTGGATGGTGACGTAGTGGGCTGTGAATGCACTTGGTTAAGGCCTGGGCAGGAGGCTTCGAGGGCAGGACCTGGCCCTCAGGGCGGGTGCCGTGACCATGGATGGGAGAGAGAGCCTCTAATGCGATCAGTATGCACTCTTTTTTATTTTTTATTTTTTGTGGAACTGGGGATCAAACTTAGGACCTTGCACTTACCAGGCAGGCACTTGTGCCCCTGGGCTATCTCCCCGGCCCTTTTTTTAAAAATTTATTTTTATTTTTATCTTTTGTAGTGTGCACTCCTAACCAGGGGAGTGTCCTGGTTCTTTGCCCATGCGGGCTGCTTGGAGATCAGCCCGGTGGGCTGCTGAGTTATCTTGTTTTTTTTTTTTTTTTTAAATTTTATTTATTTATTTATTTGTTTGCTTGTTGTGTTTGTTTGTTTCTTTATCCATTCA
Organism: Capromys pilorides; assembly: GCA_004027915.1. Taxonomy (NCBI): domain Eukaryota; kingdom Metazoa; phylum Chordata; class Mammalia; order Rodentia; family Capromyidae; genus Capromys; species Capromys pilorides. The sequence goes on along the minus strand of PVKN010036763.1, from coordinate 2,296 downwards.
CTCTGTGGCTGGCTCAGCCTGCCCTGGTGGTGGCACTGGCGCAGCATGTGGTGCCGGGGATCGAACCGCAGTCCCTGCAGTTGCCTGAGCCTTCCCAAGCAGGCGCTTTAGACCACTGAACCATCTCGCCGGCCCCTGCTGAGTTATCTTGTGATATGTGGTTGTGTTACTTGGATGGAGGGCAAAAGTAAGAATGTTGAAAGTCTTTCCTAAAACAAAATCAATCTGATGGAAAGCAAACATGACTGAATGAAGAAAATAGCATGCGGATTTGCAGGAGTTTCAGAGCTTGATTCAAGCCTAATGACACTCTAACGGCTGTTTCCCATGAGGCGCCCCTGCCATCCACAAATGTACACGCTCTCTGGTGTGATCCACATCAGCCTCCTTCTCAGGCCCTGGGGTTGGGAGGCAACTGTGTTTGTTCAAAATGAGGGTACAAGTTTCTACCAAAACGCTGTGTTTATGAACCAGGGCTCTACTTGTCCACTGGAGAATCTCCATTCCTGTTTCTGAACTCTTCTAGTAGATTCCTCTACCGTGTGGTCAATGCAGAGGAGTGAGATTTCTACACTGATCAGCATTGGAAACTTTTGGGCCAAAGGAGGATGTGCTCTGATTTCAAACTGACACTGGCTTATGTAGCCAGGATCTTTTGGGTCCCTGCAGCATCCTGGTTGAGTAATAACAATGTTGATGATGACGATGATGATGATGGTGGTGGTAATGATAATAATGATAATGGTCTATTTCACTGATGCTTTGAATAGAGGTTAAGAGGGTGGCTTCACTAGATGGTGACCTCATAAAAGTTACTAACCCTGTGCCAAGTTACTAACACTGTGCCTCTGTTTCTCATTCGTAAATGGGCTTACTTACTGGATAGGGTTGTCACGATGATTCAGTGACCCTCTTAAAGTGCACATTATGTATAATATTTTTAGTGAAACTTTCAAGATCAGCACTGGAAAACAAACAAACAAACAAACAAACAAACAGGAGAAAGTACCACAGAGCCAATAGGGCAACAAAGGATGGTCGGTAGCTTCTGTTTCTCAATAAAGTTTTATTGGAACATAGCCATGCCTCTGTATTCACTTCAGCCCATGATTATGGCTGTTCTGCAGTGGCAGAACTGAGCAGTTGCCATGTAGCTTGAAGTCCAAAGTGTTTATTTATTTAAATTTTACTTTATTTTTTCTTAAACCTCATTTATTTATTTCTGTTATGGCCGGCTGAGCCTGCCATGGGGGTGGGGCTGGCACAGCACATGGGGCCAGGGATTGAGCCTCGGTCCCTGCGGTTGCCTAAACTTTCCTACACAGGCGCTGTAGACCGCTGAGCCATCTTGCTGGCCCTATTTATTTATTTTTGTACTAGCAATTGAACTCAGAGCCTTGGGCTTGTCAGGCAGGTGCTGCGCTGTTGAACCACACAGCCCCAGCCACCTGAGGTATTTTTTATCTCTCTGCAGGTAAAGTTTGAGAATGTAGAGAATAGACAACAGCATGTCAGCAGCCATCACGCACGCAGGGCGAGCTGCTGTTTTAGTTGGGGGAGGGGTGAGCATGTCTGTGTGCACAAGCACATGCTGGGTCACAGTAGGACACTGACTGACTGCTTTGACTATGGTATTGGAGATCAAACCCAGGACCTTCGCCCTGAGCTATGTCCCCAGTGCTTTTTATCTTTTATTTTGAGACAGGGTCTTGTGCAACTGCTAAGTTTCCCAGGCTGGGTTGAAGCTTGCGACCTCCCTAGCTCAGTTTCTCAGAGTGCTGGGACCCCAGGAGTTTGTCACCGTACTGGGTTTTGAGCTTTAGGATGTACTTCTCACCTTGGCCATATTAAAACATTAGAACACTGAGTTAATAACTGAGCAGCGGAGAACCAGGCCTGGAATGTGGCAACTGCCGAGTAAACGCTGGTGCAGGGGAGGCTCCGACTCACACTGCTGTCACCATACCTGCTATGACCATGTGACATGAATGATGCCTTTTGGCATGGGAGAGACCGTGTTGGGCTTGAAACACAGGGCTGATCTGAATGAGACTCCACAATCCTCCGGCTGTGCCATGGTGCCCCTGGGGGTCGCCCTGGCCTGAGGTAGTGGTTATCTTCCACAGCTCTGTGCCTTGCACCTGCCCGGAAAGAATGCGCCATGCCCTGGAATATCCAGGTATACCAGACACCCGTAGCACAGATCTGGGGCCACCAACTTGGCTGCATGTTGTGCTGGTGTCATTTGGAGTCCCTGCCATAAAGATGTAAACTGGCCAGGCATGGTGGCACATGC
>PVKN010036762.1:0-11375 GCA_004027915.1 Capromys pilorides | reverse complement strand
AAGAGATGGAATTTATTTCAGAGTGTGAAAAGAAACTTTCAACAATTATATTTAACTGGAATTGTGAATATTCACACGGGAGAAACACTGCCTATCAAAGTTGTTGCTACATTGCCTAAGAAGGCAGGTGAATAAGCAGGACAAGTTTACCTAGGAAAGAAGGGAGGGAGGGAAGGAAAAAGAGGGAAGGAGGGAGAGAAAGACAGAGGGAGGGAGGGAGGGGAAGAGAGAGAGAGAGAGAGAGAGAGAGAGAGAGAGAGAGAGAGAGAGAGAGAGAGAGAGAGATCCGGCAAGCAGTCATGACCAGATTGCCCTCCAAGTGGCCTCAGTGCCTCCCAAGTCCTGTCGTGCCAAGGGAATTGTCAGAAGCCACCTCCCTCCCTCCTTTGATCCTTCGGAAGGACCACCCTGGGTGGAGGGCTTTGGCCAGATTGTACTTTCCATCGTCTCCGAAGAGAAACGAGGGAGATGAATAAATGACACGAGGCGCTCAAGGGCAGGCAAGGAAAGTTTGTCTGCTCTCGCTCTTCCGTCAGAGCAGAGCATCATACTTACAGGAGCCGCCTTCCCGATCTTCCCTAGAGCAAGAGCGCTGGGAACAGGGGGGACGCGGAGTCGCAGAGATAAGGTGGCAGCGGGACTTCCGTCCTCTTCCTCCAGGGGAGAGTCATTTGTTCCTTATCTGCCCTGACCTCCAGGACCCCGGCGGCCGGGCAGGCCTGGCTCCGCCGCCGCGCCCTCCCGCCGGGCTCAGCGCCTCCTGGGCTGCGCCCTCGCAGATGAAGTCGCCGGCCGCGGCCCGGGTCCCGAGGGAGGGACTCTGTCTGCGTAGTACTTGCGAGATGCGGCGCGTTATATAAGCCCGCGTATTATCATCATCATCATCATCATCATCATCATCACACCCCCATGGAACCAGCGCTGCCAGACAAATAAAAGACAGTTCCAAGAAGAGGAGGGGCAGAGGCAGAAGTTGCGCTGGGGGTGAACCTCGGGACACTGCTGGAAGGCAACTCAAGCCGCACACAAACAGCGCCGGCAGCTGCCCGGGAGGAGGGGCGGCGGGCCCGGCTTCCAGGCGTGCGGTTCCGGCCGGCACCCGGCACGGTAGCTGCCCCGGCGGGGCGGGACGGGTGCCCTGGGGGGCCGCGGTGTTGGCGAGGCGGGCGGTCCCGAGACAAAGTGCTCAGTAAACACGGGTCGCTCTGAGACTCCGACCGGGCTCTGTCCTTGTCATTATTCCTGGCCGCTTGTTTTCCCAGGATGGTTTGGACGGAGTTCCCCGGGCCGAGAAGCCCTCTATTTTAAACCTTGCAGGATCTCTGCTCCTTCCTCTGTGGGAGCTGTAAACAGAGCCGGAGCTCCATGCACCGAGAGCTTGGGCAGGCTGGGAAAGTTCTGATTTACTCCAGCCAGCCAGCCCGGGGTGCCACCGCCACCCCAACTTGCTCCTTACCCTCCCTTTAGTATTATCCTGCCTTGTCCCTAGGACACTGCTCCCCAGCGCGGAAAAAAATTCCTCACCCTGGCATTCAAAGCCCACGACATTCATTTCCCACTTCCCTTCCCATCTCCAGCATCAGCCACTCACCCCAGCACCTTAGAAAATGAATAGTTCAGTGAAGATGGCCTTTCAGTCCCTTCTTTTCCTACCGCGCACCCCCTCCTCAGCGGGGGTCATCCTCACTCTAGAGTTCTTGAAGGTTCAGCTCAAATTCCAGCTGCTGGACAAAGACTTTCTACAATACCCCCCCCGCCCCCCCTTTCTCCCTGTTCATTTTGTTTTCTTCTGCCTTCAAAGTTTGGAACCTTCTGCTGAGCTCCCTGGTGGCCTGGGGCAGGGCCCTGGGAAATCAGGTGCAGAGTGAGTGAGTGAGTATTAACTTAAGGCTGACCTGATCCTCTGTGGGCCCTGACCTATGATTGCGTTCTATATGTCCCCTGCATCGTGTGTAGGTGAGAACACCGCTCAGGTGGGAGGTGTTCATGCCTGCGCAGGGGCAAAGCACTAGTCCAACAGGTTTGAGGCTCTGGGTTCAGTCCTCAGTACCACATAAACCGAGAGGGAGAGGGGAGAGGAGAGAGGGGAAAGAGATGGGGAGGGCGGGAATGTGGAAGAAAAGTCTTATAAAATGTAAGGGGAAGCCAGCATGCCTATAATCCTAGCACTCTGGGAGGCTGAGGTAGGTGGACGGCCTAGCCTGGAGAATCTAGTACTTTGCAAGACCTCATTTCAAAAAAAAGAGGGCAGGGCAGGCTGAGAAATAGTTCCGTAACAAGGCTCTGGGATCAGTCTCTACTACAAAAAAAAAAAAAAAAAAAAAAAAAAAAAAAAAAAAAAAAAAAAAAAAAAGAGAGAAAAGGAACATCTGAAATATGAGTCAGCTTTTTTTTTATTGCGTTTGTAGGGGAACAGGACTAGAAGTACCCAGGACCACTGCTGCTGTACTGTACAGGACCTGTAAAGTGGAGCTCACTCTACCCAATACCAGGAAACTACCCCGACAGTGAGATTTTTCACAAAGCCCACACTCTGGGATGTACTTTATGGGAGAACTACCCCACTACTGGAAGAATGCAGACCATCCCAGCAACACTCCACAAATGAGCAACAGCTCTCTCCTGTGAGCTGTTTCATGACGCAGGGGACATATAGAACTCAATCTGTCAGGTACTGAATTTCTCCTGGCTTTGTTGTAAAGCCTTCTCAGTGACATTTCCTCTGTTACTCTTTGGTAAGAGCAACGTGCTTTAAATTCCATCTGTGGTGGCTGGATGGGCCAGTGTCATTTAAGAGACTTGGGGTGTGTCCACACAATACAGGCTGCCCAGCACATGCAGAATGTTCAGTGAATTAGAAGAATTTTTCTGCCTCCGCTAATTTGGAACAATCAAAACCAATTCAGGTTCTCAAGAATTTCAGCTTCAAGTTCTTGAGGGTGTGGCTTCAAGAATAACAGAGCTCATTGCTATTTAACAGCTGAAGAATTTTCCTTTCGTTCTATACAGGTCAAAGCTAAAACCTTTAGTAGAGCTACCACTTGTCCCTCCTGGATTCCAGGTATTACGCTAAATGCTTTTCTTGCTCTTTTTTTTCATTTTTAAAATTTGTTCTTCCCGCCCCACAGAGTTAAACATTAAAGCCAGGGACTCATGAATGCCAGGCTAGTGAGCTATACACCCAGCACCAGAACTCATGACCTCTGATTCCTATTTTACTGTTCTATGTTGTGTCAGACTTTGTCAGTGTCAGGGCAACTTACTACATTAGAATGGCTGAACTAGTTCTCCCTCAGTAATACTACTTCACAGTGAGGCAAACATTTGACTTATTTCCTATAGGAGTTTCTCCAAAATAAGTATAAGAGTTGGGCGTTGCATGCCTATACTTCTCGCATCCTAGGAGGCTGAGGTGGGAAGAGCTCAAATTGGATTATATTCCTGTAATCCTAGCCTGGACAATTTAGTGATTTAGTGAGGGTCTACCTCAAAGAATAAAAAGGGTCAAGGATGTAGCTCAATGCAAGGGCTTTGAGTTCAAGTCACAGTGGCACAAAATCGGTCAGTCATTCCAAACCATAACACTGATCATGTAAAAGTAGAATTCAGACATACAGTCTATGGTTTTTCTATTTTGCTGAGAGATGTAAGGAAACTTAGATATTATTTCACTTTAGCTGCTTATCAAGGTGAGTTCCAAGGAGGCTTAGGCTTTCAAGGAGGTACTCTGGGAACCCTAGCCAGGTGTGGGAAGAAAGGGTTTGTGGAGGCAGGTAGGTCAGTGGAGCTTGAGATCCACATGTGGGATTCACACAAAGAGCCACCACCTCTGTCTGTCCTACAGAGCGACTTTAGACTTTGTAGGGCTTTGCTATGAAAAACGTATTTAATTCAGGCCTGCCACAGTGGTACATTCTTGTTGTCACAGCTACTCAGGAGGCTCAGGAGTAAGAATCATTTGAGCTCAGAAGTTCAAGGCCAGCCTGGCCAACATAGCAAGGTCCTAAAGAGTTTTCAGCTGTTAAACTTGGAATTCAAACTAGTCCTGTTGGCACATGCCTGTAGTTCCAGTATTCCACAAGGCTGAAGCAGGAGGATCAGAATTTTGAGCCCAGCCTAGGCATTTTGGAAACTCGAAGAGACCCTATCTAAAAGAAAAACTAAAAAAAGAAAAATGGTTGGAGTGTAGTCCAGTGTAAAGGTCCTGCCTTCCATGCCCAGTTCCACAAAAAATTTGGGGCTGGAAATAGTGCCCTGCCCAAGATCCAATAACTAAGACGGAAAGGCCTGAATATCCAGCTTAGCTATCTGGCCTCTGCTGACACTCCTGGCCACCATGGCGCCTCCTGTAATTGCTCCTCTGATTGGCACAGAGAAAACCAGAGAGCTGTAGTGCAACTGGGTGCTTAGACATGAGCATCTTGACAGTCTCTGCTTGAAAATGGAAGACAAAAGAAAGCCCTTTGCACTGGCAGGCTAGACGGCTTTCAGCTCTTTGGCTGTATGATTAAAATCGGCCAGCATTCCATCTGGATCGTGTAGGGCTCTTTTGTCTTCACTCAAATCAAAGTGAGAAGCAACTAGGCATGGAGTTCAAGGCCAGCCTGGACTACTTAGTGAAACTGTCTCAAAAGCAAAAATAAACACGAAGAAAACAAGAATTGAAGGATACTTCTCATGAATCACCTAGCTAATTAGATAGACTTGGCCTGAGAGTTCTCGTAGTAGAAAAACTGCCCATATTTATGCATTCAGGCAAAAGTGATGCTTCATGGGGGCTGGGGATTTGTCTCAGCAATAGAATGCTTGCCAGCAAGCTAGAAGCCCTGGGTTCAGTTCTGGGCACCAAAAACAAAAATTAAACCTCTCCTCAAAGTACTTCTTCACAATCAGTATGGAAAAGACATGAGAGAGTACACAGAGCCCGGGATTAGGACCATTCTTTAAGCTGGCATACACCGGGTGTGGTGGTACATGCCTATAATCTCAGTGTGGTAGGCAGCTGAATTGGAGAGAAATATTATAGGCAGTCAGACAAGGCGAGGCCCTCAAAGGAGACAGCACGGAAAACAAGATGCCTTGCAACTGTGAGAGAGACGGATGCTCCTGCTGTGGGCCAGACCTTAACACCAAAGATCAAACAAATGTTGACCTCACTAAAGATAAGCATCCAAGATTGATCATCACCTTGAGCAAGCCAAGACGAGTCACTAATCCAACTGCTACCAGCTCCCAGATAAATTTCTGTTCTGTATTCACGCCTGCTTGCTACATGACTCACTTTCTCATTCCCTATCCATGGATTTAACCAATTTTACCCGAGCAATGGTTCTGTAACTTTACTGGTTGACCATAGTTTTGTCCCACCTCATGTCCACCCAAGCAAGTTCCCCTTTTAGCCCCACATTGTTTTACTTTATAAAAATCCCTGGAAGAGATAGTTTCTTGGGGTAACCCACTGAAGTCCCTCTTCTTTCCCTCTCTCAGACAGAAACTTTCCCTCAATAAGTATTCTACTCTCAGCCTCCATTTGTTCCTAAAATTTATTCTTTGGCTTTACAGAATGCAAACTCATCCCAGGTACCTTTCAGATTGAGAGTTTCATTCCCCTGTATCACCAGGACTTAGGAGGCAGAGGCAAAGGCAGAGGCAGGAGAATCTCTGTGAATTCAAGACCAACCTGGACTACAAAATGAGTTCTAGGTAACTCTGAATTGCATATCAAGGCCCTGTCTCAAGAAGAGCAAAAATAAATAGATAAATAAATAAATGTACTTAAAATTAAATTGGCATAGATCACATGGGCAAACAGGCTCAGAAGGCTATACATTTCTCATGTTTACATCTCAGAGTCTCACTGGGTGAGCTCCTCCCTGCACCAGGCACAAAGGCTCCCCACCTGGCCCATTCCCTATACGCCACGTTACTGGTTGGCCATCCACTCCACACCCAGTCCTCAACCTAATTCATTTTGGTACCTTTCACCCTGAGCTGGCCTGTGCAGTGCTTTAAACAAGTCACTCCTCCACTGAAAGAGGGGGGGGGGGGAGCATCCTTCATGAGCACGAACAACCCCGGTCCCACTGAGCCACTCTGTGTCTGCTTTCTGTTGTGGCTCTGAGTGTACATGATTGATAAGCTACTGTGAGTCTCTTCCATCCAGCTAAGATGCTATGTGTCTGGCCATCCCCAGAGCCCCAGTGTGGTGTTTCACACTAGGGTGTGACAGAGGTGAAGAAAATGATGACCAGACCATAATACTAATACTAAATGGAATTTTAACTGAGAACTAGAGCCAAGTATATTGCTTGTCCTTCAGAGTTTTACTGTCAAGTTATTTGCAAATATAGAAATGAATGTTAACTGAAGTCATGTTGGCCAGAGTGGACCTTTACTGCCTCCAAGGCCCTTCAGCTTTGTTACCTGCCCTTTCTGAGTTTTATCCTTCTCACCTAGAGATGTTTGAGAGCTGTTGTGCCTCTCTGTTTCCTGAGATGGCTCAAATCTAGTCCTGCCTCAGAGGCATAGAAATGAAAAGATGACCCTCTCCTGTCACTTAAATTTCTACTAGCTGCATTCTTTCCAGAACTTGTAGCAGAATTTTTTTTCTCATCTTCACTGACAAGAGATTATAATAAATAGATCTTATTTTTTCACCCCAAACATCCTTATATTAATGTATTTTCATTGCCAGCCCTAGAAGCAAAGCTTTCGATGTGATTTCTTTTCCTGTTCATGAGATTTACAATAGGAAGGTCATGTTTGTACTAGACTTCGGCTTGAAATTAATCTTCTTTTCTCCTTGGCATTTCTATAGAATCCAGGCACTTCATTATTTAGTCATTCCCAAATATGAAATACTTGTCATTCTTGAACAGCGACCGAATCTCCCCTAATGGGTGGAGAAGCTGACTTGTGGAACTTGCAGCTCTTTGCCAGGGCGTAGATCACTCTAAAGGTTAGGACTGGCCATTGAAACGCTTCCCTGTGCATTCTTAGACTACAAAGTACAAATGCAAATTGTTCCATAAGGAGCAGGCAGGACATCCTCCATGCATTGAAACCTATTCATTACAGCTCATTTGCATTCTGGCTTAGGAGAGAAACTTCATGGAGGAAATAAATATCACCTGACCCCACGAACAGCTTCCACACCAATGTCGCTCTGCTGTCATCTCCCCTCTTCTGCACTGTGCCTCCTACGAGTCAAAATATATTCCTGCTTCAGTGGAACAAGAGTTCATTTAAGCCACATCTGTTGCTCATCAGAGCTCTATTTTAGGAGTAGAGAGTTCTTTTGCAGAGATAGAGTCTGTCTGGAAGATCTTATGGCAATGGATAGTTCTCATTAAATTTCACAACATTTTACCAACTTGCATACAGTACTTGCTTTTATGTGATTGTAGAAGCAGGGCAAGCACACCCCCCCCCCTCCATGCCTCCCACTTCAAAGGATTCCTCACTTGACTAATTCTAAAGAGTAAATTGATTTTCTCATCATTTATTGTGTTTGACAATAGAAAGGCTGATGCAGCAACATAGCTAGAATGACAGCCCCTTTCCATCCGAGGGGAAGGAATGTGTGCTAATATTCTTAATGATGGGTATTTTTATGAGAAATGGGAAATCATTTATACTGAGCAATAACCTGCTTAGGATTAAAACATAGTTGGTGCTTAGGAAGGAAGTGATCTGTCAGGAAAAATTATTTAGACTGATGCAAATTAACTGAATAAATTGGCTTACTGTAGCTTCCTAATGGTGGCATGCAGATTCAAATTTGTTAAAAGTCAGTGTGTACTGAAGAAAAATTTGGAAAGCATCTTTCAAGAAGTGACCTTTTGGAGGAAGAGATAACACGTTTACTTGAGAAATTCCTTTTGCACTTACTAAGAACTTTTGGAAGTGATTTAGGCAAGGATACAAACCAAGGGAACACGGGAGGTAAGCATGCTCATATCTTGTTTATTTGAAACACAATGGCAGGGATGCCTTGGGAACCTCAGGGGAAGCCTGGTCACTACGGTGCTCTGGGTTCAGAATGGCTGGGAGTGTTCTGTTCCAGCCCAAGGGACAAGGCTAGGAGAGGAGTGCCCTGGGGCCAGCAGCTGCCACGCAATGCACAGGCTGGTCCCTGCGTCCTGTAAGTGAGACACAGTGGTTCCACTCTTAATAGGGGAGCTGTTGCACACCAGTTAACACATTTTTACTAGAATCTCACTGTTCTCTTCCTCTCCAGCTTACACCAAACCTTTTTTTAGCTCTTTACCAAAAAAGTCTAGTAAATTATGGGTAGAAGCACTTTACCAGAGTGGGGGTGGGTGGGAGGGGCACCTTAATTGGTCTGGAAAAAAAAGGTGTAAATTGCAGGAAAATGTAAACCACCTTTATGTAATTGAGAACGGAGTTTTACTGTTTAGCATTAGTGTACAACTTTCTTTTGAAGGACTGCAGAGGTCTTTCAGAGACAAATTGACTTGGGTTCAGACCGTGGCTCTGTCCATATGTAGTTTTAAAATCAAGAGCTATACTTATGGCTAGACTGATTAGCTTAGGAATAACAGAGTCTGGAAGGGAATAAGACTGTCTAGCATGTGGCAGTTTGTCCATGTCACTGGTTTCCCCCTTCTGTTCTAGGTGTCTTTTAGAGTATGAATGTCCCTAACTATTACTTCTGTGTTACTTGCTCTGGTGAAGAAAAGGCACAGTGCCTTTTCAGGGTGCATCTGATGGGAGGTAACCTAACAGATTTTCAGTTTCTTGTGCTTAAATATAGAACCATAAAGGCACGGGCTGGTTAGATCTCAGCAGTAGGCTGCCTGTTTAGCAGACAAGCTCTGGGTTCGTGCTCCAGCAAAGAAACAAGCATGTGGTGCTTCAGTTCATGAACTTAATTTGTTTCAAGATTCTGGGGAAGGTGGCCACAGTTGTGTTTGCAAATAGAAACAAAATTTTGCCAAAATTGTTTGCTAATAGAAGTTCTCATGAACTGATATATGTGTGTGTGTATATATATATATATATATATATATATATATATATATATATATAAAACAAGCTGGCCTTGAACTTATTACATAGCCCAAGCTGGCCTCAAACTTGATCCTCCTGTTTCAGCCTCCTCAGTGCTGGGATTAAAGGCATGCATCAGCACACCCAGCTTTAAGAATCTCTTTCAAGAGACAATTTTGATAATTAATAATAATATGAATATTACTGTTGTCATTTTGTACCTGGGACTGTCATTCAGAGGATCAAGAAATCTCAAGCGTCTGTGTTAAAACTTTTTAATTTTTTTTTCCTAGAAAGCCATGAATTAGAGAAAGACAGAGCAATGAACACCATCCAAGAAATTCAGTATGTGGTGAGTCTAGCTTGTCACTTGGTCGTCGTGGAAGCAGGCCTCAACTGCAAATGTAAAGCCACGTATGCCAGAGAGCAGGAGCCGGGTAGTCAGGGAGCACAGACTGTGCTGAGAGGGGCGAAAAGGAGAAGATGATGCTGAGAACAGAAGGCTGGACTCAAGGCTAGGCAGAGGCTGCAGTCTGTGAGAGATGCTGATACATCAGGGAGAGAGAGAGAGAGAGAGAGAGAGAGAGAGAGAGAGAGAGAGAGAGAGAGAAGAGAGAGACAGAGGAGAGATAAAGAGACAGATGCTGAGATGTAGACAGAAAAAAGCCTCAGTCTAAAGAATCTGAAGACTTAGTGCCTGGGACTGAAAGATGCACTAGGAACAGGAATGGGCCTGATAAGGCCGGTGCCAGAGAGAAATTATTTTAAGGCTTTAGACTGGGCCGGCCACGCTTGACCTGCAGTTGCCTAGCAAATGGGGGCTGCACTGGGCCACACCCCCAGGGTCGAACCCCGCAGGGAAGGAGCCCTGAGCTGCCCTCTGCGCTGCTGACCATCCTCACTATGGGAAAAAAGGACCCGGATGGGTATCGCGGGTACCTAGAGAACAAAAACCGAAGAGAGGCGGTGCTGGCAGCATGAGAGGGAGGAAACACCATCCCACCGCTTGTCTTCGGTTCCTGGGTCCCTCTACTGGCCCTTGAGTCCCTGCTCCATGGCCGCAGGCCCAGGGAAAGGTCTGGGGCCAGGGCGGCTCAGCCCCAACCTGTGGACTGTCTTCCCTGGGTTCATCTCGGCTCAGATCCACTCCTTATAGCAAAGGGAAAAGATATGAAACCCAACCAGCAGTCCGGGTATCACTTTTGCTTTAATCATAGGGACAAGTGATTATAATCTAAAAGGAGTTATCCAGACAATCGAAGGCCATATCTATCAAATTATCATGGTGCAGTTCAGCTTTCCAAGGGCGGACTTAAAAATCACTTAAAGTGAACCCCACCTCCACCCCAGCTTTGAAACTGTGCTTTGCTGTAAAGCTGAGGTTTGGTGAACAAAGCCAACTTAATTATTAGGTCTTCTGTTTAAGTATTTAAATCACGATGTCTTAAAAGCTTTTTAATAGAGATCTGCAAACATAATTCATTTAACAAGCACTTATTGAACGCTTGGTGTGTGTCCGGCTGCTGTAGATGCACATAAGATGTGGTAACTGGCTTCGTCCTAAGTACACTGTGACTTACTTACAAATTATGTTCCTAGAAATAAGTCTCTTAAATGCAACCTTAAAACATTACTAAATACATGGAAAAGAAGTTGATTAAATCAGATATAGGGGCCCAAGCCTATAATCCAAGCACTCAGGAGGTTGAGGCTGGAGGAATATAAGTTTAAGGCCAACCTGGGGAACCAAAGATAAAAAAAGGAAAAAAATTATTGATTGAAATATCAACTGAACTTACACACACACACACACACACACACACAGAGAGGCAGTGATATAGCACTTACCCAGCATGCACAGAACTCTGGGTCCAATTACCCAGCATAGTGTGGAGGAAATGCGGATACTCAGTAGTAGGGGTCTTGCGTCCACATCCAGCCTGGGACCCCCTGAGTCTGTAGCATTGGTGAAGTTAGTCAAGCTCTCTGAACTTGTTTCCTTTTTTGTCATATGGAAACTATGAGGATTCAGTCTTAGAAATGTTGAAACAATTAAATTAGATAAACCATGTAGAGCACTTACTTATATATGGTTAAGAAGGTATTTAATAGGGCTGGGGAGATAGCTCTGTGGCACAAGTGCCTGCCTGGCAAGTACATAGTTGTGAGTTTGAACCCCGATCCCACAAAAAATAAATAAGGTATCCACCTTTCTTTCTTTCTTTCTTTCTTTCTTTCTTTCTTTCTTTCTTTCTTTCTCTCTTTCTCTCTTTCTTTCTTTCTTTCGAAGATATTTAATAAAGATTAGCTGTTTCTTCTCCTCTCTTCTCTTCTTTCTCCTCTTCTCTTCTCTTCTCCTCTTC
>PVKN010036761.1:0-11378 GCA_004027915.1 Capromys pilorides | reverse complement strand
TATAAATTTGGCCAAAGAATTGAGTGCACTCTTAAAGATGTTTATGTGTCTGTGTGTTTGCCTTTGTGTGCCTTTCAATGAACAGCTGTTCCTCTTTTTTTCTCTGTTTTGGTGATTTGTTCTAAATATAAAGATATAAACTTGAAAGCATGCTTTTTCCTAAACTACCAGATAGTCAAAATGATACTAAAATTGAATTATATACAATCCATCATAAAGTTTAAACTAATTTAATAAAAATTCTCTAGAGTGGAAAAAATTTATTGGGAGTGTAGTCAATGAATAAGAGGTGTGGCCAGCCTTTTTACTCATTAATGAGGAGCTCCTAATAATCTCAATAGTCTTTTAGGAGATGCACTCTATAAATCGGTCACTGGTTAAAAGATAAAGTTTTTCAAAATGCTACAATAAGGTTTCTCTTTAAAGATGGTTTTCGTATAAAACTAGATTAAAAAACAAATCTTCATATGAATATGGCAATTCACTGTTAATCTCATGGTATATTAAGTGTATTTGTGATTCCAGGTATACAGGTCTTTCAAAATACAAAACAAAGATTGCTTATTGGGACAAGACTTTTTCATATTCAAACTTGTTTTGCAAAAAACTTGCAATGTATGTCTGATTTAACGATGACTAATTAAGAAAAAACCTTTTGTGTTTAAAATAGAGATGACTGGGCCGGCAAGATGGTTCAGTGGTCAAAAGCACCTGCTTAGGAAAGCTCAGGCAACTGCAGGGACTGCGGTTCGATCCCCGGCACCACATGCTACGCCAGCCCCACCACCAGGGCAGGCTGAGCCAGCCACAAAATAAAAAAATAAACAAACAAAACAAGCAAATAAATAAATAAAATTTAAAAATAAATAAATAAAATAAAATAGAGATGACTGATTAAAAGTATTACGCCAAAACAAAACAAAAATATTTAAAATATATCACAAAATGTCATCGGGATTGTCTTACTACAATGTTAAATAGGGAGTTGGTTTCTAAAGTTTTGTGTAAACATATATAACTTCTATGTGTTAATATTCTATAGGGACTTAAATATTAGAATATCCATAGACAATTATGAAATGAGCTAATAGAAACTTAAGGAAAGTATTTATTAATCAAAAAGGGGGGGTGCTGGGGAGATAGCTCCGTGGCACAAGTGCCTACCTGGCAAGTGCAAGGGAGTGAGTTTGAACCCCAGTCCCGCCAAAAAAATAAATAAGATAAATAAATAGAAAGGGGGGAATAGCATGGGAATATATATGAATACACTTAGGTTAATAGTACAAAATGCTTTATTTACATTAAATTTTTAAAATCGGCTGCCAGATGGATCTTCCGCAGCAGACTGTCACTCAACAAAGGAAGTCAGTGTTCCTTTGCAACAGCCTGTTTTCTTTCTAAATGATATTGATCCATGGGTTCCAGGAGTTATCCAGAGATGGGGAAGAGGTTTTGCTTGTGTTATCACAGATACTGGAGAAGTAAGTTGGTTACCAGCTCTGCAAGTGAAACCCAGAAAATGAGTAGACGGAAACATTCTGATACAAAACCTCGGAAATCATTCAGACCGCCTCTTTCTAAAATCCAGCAAGCCCATTGCCTACTTGGGGACAAAAAAAAAAAAACAAAAAAACCTTATTTGGTGCTTTATAAGGCACTAAGAAAACAATTTCCTATGATCGGAACTGGGAGAAAACCAGGGAGAGAAAATAAAAGAGATAAAAAACAGTGGCCTTATTGCAGTCTGAAATCCAAAGGTCTGATTCTCTTGGCTCCAAGAAGAGCTCAACGACAATAAAGTTCACCTGCTATGGCTGTCGGAAGCCAAGGCAGAATAAGAGGGATTGCCTCAAGAAGCCCACAAGCCATGCCCTGACTGCTGAGGCAGCCACTAGAATTGAGACTGCGCTCTGCGGTGGAGGCCCCAGAGCTGAGACTCAGCTTCCCAGATGGTCCAGTAGGACTGAAGGGCTCTGGGCCTGCCTGCTCCCTCTGGCCAGACAGTCTCTGTCATCTCCAAGGGGAGCCTTGAGAAATCATGACCAAAAGAAAACCCAGATTATTGCTGGGCACTGGCACAGGTCTCTGTTCTTCTCTAACCCTGACTTCCCTTCCAGTCATCATACCTCATTACTTAAAAGAAGTGCAACTCATTTTCACTTGGGCATGTGTTCTCTTCCTTCACCTGTCGCTTACAGGTCCTAGGTATTGGAACCCTTCTAACTGTACCATTACATGTCACAATTGCTTTTGTATACATGGCTAAATTCTTCTATTAGCCTTCAAAATTCTCTAGGAATAACACCTGTGTTCTCAGAACAAGAGGTAGAGTCTGATTTCCTGTACAGCTGCGTTGCCTGTGACAGGATTCTCCTTCGTTGCTGATCCAACGTTTGCTGGAGGTGCTAAAGAAGACAGCAGAAGGAGTGACTGAACCCATGACGGCCATACTCTGAAGAGTAATGACCATTACTGCTATGGCTGCTGCAGTTGGAGTGGCGTTGAGCCAAGGCGTACAAACCGTTTGTCGTAAGAAGTCAGAACAACTATGGACTTTTCAGGAATGCATAGATTCTATAAGATAAAGAATGTGGGACAGATTGTTATATCGAAATGTTGATCTGTGGTGTGTTACTGTTGAGATCCTGTCTCATCAACAAGAAGTTGATGCTTTTGTGAGGTCGTTAGAATTGTTTGGCACTGATCTGTTGCAGATATTGAAAACCTTGATTCTTTTCATGTTACCCTATGGTTTAGTGACAGTGTCGTGATATGTGATTTCTGTGCTGTTTGGTAGTGAGGACAAATCTATCCATGGGTTATGGATTAATAGTCTGTAATCCTCACCCTGATTTTTAAAAAAATGATAAAAGCGAGGAAATGTAGCCTGGCTGGCATTTTGGGAAATGGAGAGTAATGAAGGGGCCCAGGGACAGCTGGGCTGTTGCTGAAAATCCCGGAAAGCTGGGGCTCCAGGTGATGGATGGCAGCTTCACCTGTGGGCTCTCTGTTGCTTTCTCCCTTGCTTGGAATGCTAATGGTTGACCCCTGGGTGAACCCAATGATAGGGAAGGGATGGAAGTTAATGGAGATTGTGGTCACATTGGTGACTAAGCACGTGGGCCTCCTCTGCCGAAGTGATTGTTCATGCTGACTACCCAAAATAAAGCTGACTTGCTTCTGGGGTTCTTGGCTCACTGAGGGACGAATCTCAGTGAGTCCTCTGAGCTACCTTCATCGGGTCTTCTCGTCGTCCCTTTCAGCACCAACACACAACATTACAACAAACCATGGTTCCTAAATATCACAGGCTGCCTGGAAGAGCCTGTGTTTTCCCGATTGTCACATATATTGTGCGCAGTTCTTTGTGTTATGCTGTGGGTTCAGGTAAGGGTCACATCCTGTGAGTGTCGGCTGTGTCATCTGTGTGCCTTTTCATTTCTCAGCTCACCCTCCCCACCCTAATTCTTTCTCATTTTTTCTTTCCTGTGGTTTGGTTTTCATGAAAATCAGTTGTTTTTCCTGTTATATTTCCCACAGTCTAGACTTGTTATTTTTTATTTTTATTTTATTTATTTTTTGGCAGAACTGGGGATTGAACTCAGGCCCTTGCGCTTGCCAGGCAAGTGCTTATTCTACTGAGCTATTTCCCCAGTCCCTTTTTTATTTTTTGTTTGTTTTTTGAGATAGGATATCATTAAGTAGCCCAGGCTTGGACTCTGGGTGATCCTCCTGCCTCAGCTTCCTGAACGCTGGGATCATAACAGTTTGTCATCATGCTTAGTACCACTGTCTAGAATTTGCCACTCTCTTTGTCCTAATTTAAATTTTTTTTTTTTCTTTTGTGGCTGGTTTAGCCAGCTCTGGGGGCGGGACTGGCAAGGCACGTGGTGCCAGGGATTGAACCGTGGTCCCTGGGCTTGCCTAAGCTTGCTTAAGCAGGTACTTTAAACTGCTGAGCTATCTCACCAGCCCCCTAATTTAAGTTTTTGAGTAGGTAACATACTCACTTGTTTCAGAAGTTAGAACTTGAAAGGATACCCAGAATGCAGCCAGTGAAGACAACAGCCTAGTGAGCTGGCCGCAATGGCCCACAGTAGTCCCAGCATTCTTAGATGGTAAAGCAAGAGGATCAAAAGCTCAACTCCAGCCTGAAGAACTCAGTACCTGTCTCAAAATGTATTTTTTAAAATGGTCTGGGTAGGACTAGGGAGATAGCTCAGTAGCACAAGCGCCTACCTGGCAAGTACAAGGTCCTGTGTTTGATTCCTGGTACCAAACACACACACACACACACACACACACACACACACACATATATATATGGCCTGGGGATAGAAACTGAGTGGGAAGGCCTGGTACCACAAAATAAAAGGAAAAAGCAAAACAAATCCACCCTCCCAGCTTCTAATACCCAATAATTCTGCTCCTTGACACCTGTCCCCAAGAAATGAAAAATGTACATCCATACAAACAAAAATGTACACATGTTCACGGCAGTCAGGGGCTGGCGCCAACTCAACTGTCCATAGGTGGACAGAGCGACAGGCAGCAAGGTCTGTCCCGATCCTGGAATGTTGCTCAACCAGGAAAAGGGGTGTGGCTCTGACGCTTGCCATGTCATGGATGGACCTTGAGGGCACAGTGCTGAGAGAGAGATGCCAAACACAGAGGCCACACAGTGTGAGCTGCGTAGACAGGCAGCGCCCCGCACAGGTGAACACAGAGACGGGGAATGGACTGTGGGCACATGGGATTGAGGAGACAGTTATGAAAACAAAGATGTTTATCTATTCTGGGTAGACCTCGAAGAGCGAAGGAAAGGATGCATATAAAGTAACTGAATTGGGCTGGGGAGATAGCTCAGTAGAATAAGCGCTTGCCTACCAAGCACAAGGACATGAGTTCAATCCCTGGTTCTGCCAAAATAAATAAATAAGAGTAATAAAGTGACTGGATTACATAGACACCATGTCTCAAAAACAAAACAAGGCCTGGCTGGATGGTTCAGCAGTCTAAAGCGCCTGCTTAGAAAAGCTTAGTTGGCTGCGGTTCAATCCCCAGCACCGAACGCTGTGCCAGTCCGCCCCCAGGGCAGGCTGAGCTGGCCATTAAAAAAACAAGTGGGGGGGCAGGGGTATAGCTCATTGGCACAGCACCTGCCTGGCAAGTGCAAGGTCCTGAGTTCTATTCCTGGTACCAGAAAACAAAACAAAAGGAAGAACAACAATGTGAATTTTCACTGAGGGTCTTTCATATGAGGGGTAACTCTGCTCAGGGAACCCTTGGTGACTTTGGGGAGCCTATATCATGGGTGGGGGAGCCGACCCCAGTGTCCCCAGCGTGTAGGGGGTGGCAGATGATGACATGAATGTGTATGCTCTGGAATTGCTGCTCCATCTGTAACAATGCGATGAAGCCCAGGAAAGTGTGTCAATCCCAAGTGTCTTGTTGCAAAGGTCAATACGTGGGGTCAGGGTGGGCATGGGGGTCACTGTGTTCCCCAGAGCCGCGTGCCTTCGCTGCAGTCTACGTGCCCCCTCTAGTGGCCACAGCTGTCCACACACAGCCTGCTGGCACTTCTTGGATCAACTCGAACTTTTTCTTTTGAGATAGGCTCTTAGTGCATACTTTGGGCTAGTTTCGAACTTTTGATCCTTCTGCCTCTGTTTCCCAAGGGCTAGGATGACAGACCTGTGCCTCCACGTCCAGCTTGCCAAGTGTTTTAACGGACAAATTGAATCTCATGTCAGCAGGGCCTGATGGCACAGGCCTGTTATGCCAGCACTCTGGGAGACTGAGATAGAACTGCAAGGTTGAGTCCAGCCTGGACATCTTAATGACTTGGAAGCTCTGTCTCAAAATAAAAATAAAAATTGGGTTGGGAATGATCAGTGCAAAGGCCCTTGGTTCCATCCTCCAGACTGCAAAAACAAAAATTCATGCATACTGATTAATCTGAGGGAGCCAAATTCAAGGGATTAATGGGAAAGCTGCTTGAGGCGGTTTCCCTCAGAAACACCTAAAACACCAGGCTCAGTGGTGTAACTGTAACCTCAGCTACTCAGGAGGCTGAGGCAGGAGGGGTTCGGAAATTCAAGGCCAGCATAGGCAACTTAACAGGACCATGGCTCAAAGTGAAAGGTGCTAGGGATGTAGTTCATTGGCAGAGCACTTGATTAACTTGTAGGAGACTCTAGGTTCCATCCCAGGAGAGAAAGAGAAAAAATAAAAATTGAAAAAAAAAAAAAGCCACCTGAAGAGGCTAAGTAAATACAGTTCTCAGCAGAAAAAAATGAACCCCCAAATGCAATAACCCCAAGCACTCCCAAAAATCTGGTTCCTGAGCCCATTTTACAGATGAGAAGAGGGAGGTAGAGGGACTAACAGCACCCTCAGAGCCTACAAGACAGGATGCTGGTAGTCCCAGCACCATAGTGCAGAATGAGCAACCCAGACAAGAGAGGAGGATCCCAAGTTCCAGCTCAACCTGGCAACTTGGCGAGAGAATTTGTCTCAAAACTTAAATAAATAAATAAATAAATAGAGCGACGGAGAAAACACTGCCGGCCACGGGTAGGGGCGATCTCAACCTTATCAAGCCATATTTTGGCAGCTCTTCCTGTTTTCTACCTAAAGCACTGCTGACACGATGCCAGCTGCGCTTCCAGTCCTCACCACCAGGTCAGGGCAGAGCCCTTTCTGTGTGCGTCTCCTCCCCTCCGGCCCCAATGGCGCTTGATAAAGTCTTTGCACCGAATTGGCCACTTTGGGTTACTTTTTGACCTTTGACCCCAACCAAACAGGGTGCAGGAAAGAGATCTGGCTGGTGTGGGGCCCTTGCTCTCGGACCCTCAGTGACTTCGAACTTCCCACTAATCTACAGCCACTTCACGGAGATCATTAGCAACTGTAACCTCTGACATCAGCCCGAAACCTCACGGAGGACAGCTGCCTAGCCCTCCCCGCGTCCTCTTCCCGTCCCCCTTCTCCTTGACGGGCGTCTTCGTTGGCCAATCAAAAATTCGTCCCCGCCTTGCGGGCGGAGCCCAGACTCAACCAATCCTTGCTCGGGCGCCCACCCGAATCCAAACGGTCCAATCATCAGCGGCACCGGGGGCGAGCCAAAGGGGAGGTGCCAGTTATTTCAGCCAACAGTCGTTCACCTCCGCGCCGCGTGGGGGCGTGTCCCACGACGGGGCGTGCGCCCGCGGCGCGGCGCAGGGCGGTAAACAAGATGGCGGTGTGGTGTCGGGCGCGGAAGGGGGAGGCTACCCGGAGCGCCCGGGAGTGAGGCTCCGGGCCGGGAGGGCGGCGCCGGCGGCCCCAGAGGGCAGCCTTGCATGGGCTGGATCCCCCCTCGCCGCCGCGCCTCCTGCTTCCGCGCGGCGGCCGCGGCGAGGGGGACGCGACTCCAGGGCTCAGTCAGCCTTGGGAAGCCTCCTGTTCCGGAGCCAGCGGCCTGCATCGTCCCGGCTTCCCGGTGGCGGCCGACGGCCGGTGGCCCCGAGCTCGCGGCGGCGGAGAGCGCGGGGCCGGGCATGGACGGCGCGGACGGGCCCCAGCGCGGTCGCCGCCTCGGCCGAGCTCCTGGACGATGACCTAGAGCCTCAGTGCCCGGGGACAGCCGCGACCGTCGCAGGAAGACTTCCCGTGGACTTAGCGGGGGGTGGGGGGTGGGGGTCGGTCCGTTATCTTTTTTTTTTAAACGTTTGGAGAAGGGAAGTCAAGGCCAGAGGCAGGCAGGCGTCGTCCGTCAAGGGGACCGAAGGGGTAAGGGGTAGGAAGCGTGGAGGGCTTCCTGGCCCCGGGCCCAGGATGGACGTGGCCGACCCGCAACCGCCGGGCCTGTTCCCCGAGAGTGAGCTGATCGCTGTTGGCATGGACACCTTCATCCACCGCATCGACTCCACCGAGGTCATCTACCAGCCGCGCCGCAAGCGAGCCAAACTCATCGGGAAGTACCTGATGGGCGACCTGCTGGGCGAGGGCTCCTATGGCAAGGTGAAAGAGGTGCTGGACTCCGAGACACTGTGCCGCAGGGCCGTCAAGATCCTCAAGAAGAAGAAGCTTCGGCGCATCCCCAACGGCGAGGCCAACGTGAAAAAGTGAGTGCAGGTCTCGCGTCGAACCTGGCGCTTGCTTCCTTCCTTCCTTCCTTCCCTTTTCCTCTGCTTTTTTCCTTTTTTCACTTCCTTTTCCCTTCATTTGTCTTTCTTCCTCTTTACCGTCTTGTCTTATTTTTCCTTTTCTTTGCCTTTTTTCCTTCCAGTTTTCTTCTTTCCGAGTTTTTCCTTTTTTTTCCGCCTGTTTTCTGGTTCCTTTTTTTCCTTCCCCCCCCCCATTTTCTTTTCATTTCTTCCTCTTTCTCTGTCTTTCCCACTAGTTTTCCACCCTTCCTGAGTTCCGTCTTTTCTTTCGTTTCCTATCTCACTATTTTCCTTCCTAAATTCTCTTCTCTTCCTTTCTTCTTTTCTGTTCCTTTTTCCTTTCCCCTTCCCGTCCTTCTATGTCTTGTTTTCCTCTTCTTCCTAAAGATCTAGCTGACAGCTGGTGTGTGGTCCCCCCAGCCAAGGACCGTGTGTCAGAGCATGTACTAGAGGACTTTCCCTAAGTGAGGGTAACCCCCTGTGTACTGTCCGACGGAGGGACGCCCCTTCTGCTCCTTGACTGTCAGGCTATATGTAGCCTGTGTTAGTTTGGACCCTGTGAGTTTGTCCAGGGTGGCCATAACAGGTTTTGTACATAGCGTAGGTGAGGTGGGGTTTATGTTGTCCAAGGAGAATCCTGTAGTTGCCAAAAATAATTGTTTGCTTCAGCTTATCGCTGGTAGGAGAAAAACATGGCCTCTCGTTCCATGGGAGGCTGGGATATCCCTCCTTTGGCTTGGGTGGCCCTGCTGGGGCTTGCTGTGCTGGCCCCGAGTGGCCTTGTGTTTCCACAGATTTCTTGGGGCACTCTTGTCCCAGGTGTTCCCGCACCAAAACTCCTCGTCCCCTAACTGGTACCTCCTTATCATTCACCAAACTCCTGCTCTTTCTCCCTGTCCTGACTTCTAAAACTTCACTCCCACCCCACCCCCATTTCCAAGAAGGGACCTTATCTCCTGGACCAGACTGCAGGACTGGAAGGGACACCCTATGAGGTGGACGGTGACCTTGGAGACAGACCTGGTCCCTGAGGCCCACTGGGCTCTGATCCTTTTACCCGGCTTGCCTAGCTTGTGAACTGTGACAGGGCCTGTGATATCCCGCCAGCCTGAAGCTGAAGCCAGGTAACAGGCGCCAAAGCTAAGGCTCTTGGGAGTCAGAGTGGCTGGATTGAAATGGGACTAGCAGAGAAGGCGGCCAAATTCCAACGGTGTGCCTAGCATAGGGGCTTCCTATTAGAAGCTAGGGCCAGCTGTCCTGGGGGCCAGGCCCTGGGACTGCCTCCCCCAACCCCAGGCCTATTCTGGCTTGAGTGCAGCTTCCGATCACTCTTCTTTAAACCAGAAGTGTGTGAGGGTGAATCTGGCCCATGGCTGCCAGTTTGTGATTTCTGTGCATGATGTACCCTGGCCTTCACCAGAGTACAGGGTCAAGTGGACACTCAGGTAGGGGGCTCTGTGTACAGGTGGTGCCTAGGGAAGAGCTGTCTGCGTCCTGAATGCTCCAGGAAGCATGGTTTTCCTTTTCCTCCTAGCTGTTCCCTCACTCCTCTAACATTGCCTTTAGGATCTCAGTCCTACCCGTCTCCTTACTGCCTCTCTTCATCGGGAGGGAGGTGGCCTTGGGCCCCTAGAAGGGGTCTGTCAGTACCCCAGGGTCCTTGTGCTCTCCTGCTGCAGTTTGTGATTGTAATCATTGGCAGTCCAGCAGCCTCGAAAGTCCTATCCAACTAGAAGTGCATGCTGTGGTTGTCCTCTGCATCTGTCAGTCCATCCGTCCCCCCTCTTCCCTCCCCATTCTGGCTGCTTTGGGTTCCTGGTGCCAGGAGGAAACTATCCAGCTGTTTGCTCCAGGGTCTCGAGGTGCAGACCTGCTCATTCTGGAAGCCCTGTAGTGTGGTGAGGAGGTGTCGGTGGGCAAGGGTAGAGGTGTGGCCTGTGATTGGCTAGAGTGCTGCGTGGCTGATCAGGACCCCTGTTCCAGATGCTGGGTCTCAGGTCTCTTTAATTTTTATGTTTATATGTTTGCGGTGTGTAGTGATCATATTCATCATGAGGAGTTGGTACACATACACAACTTGTCTGAGTTCCGAGTAGTACAGGCACGTCATGGTGGCATGTGGGCAGCAGCAGGGCACTCGGGCGATGTCCAGACCCTGGCTGCCGGGTGCTCAGTGCGGGTTCCAAGAACTTACGTCAGCAGCCCAAGAAAAGTAGTAGAGCCAGGCTGGAGCTGTGCAAGGATCCTAGGTGACACTGTCAGAATGGGTAGGGAAACTAAGGTAAGAGTGGAACAGTAGGTAGAACCTTGAGCTGAGCTTTATGTTGGGGTCCTCTGATGTCTCTTTGAAGCTTATCACCCAGGTTCCATCCATAGGTGCAATAAGTCTCTACTGCTGTCGTCCCCAGCTTGGTGGGGGCAGCTGACATTTGGGGAGACATGAAAGCCCCAGTCCCTTTTGTGCAACCCTGCCTCTGCAGTGAGTGAATGACCTGTCCTGTAGGGGCCACACAGCAATGGGAGGCCAGAGGGGACTGGAGTGAGGCTGCTGCTTGCTGGCCTCTAACAAGAAGGGGTGTCCGGCTCCCCAGCCAGCCTCACTGCCAGCTGGCTACAGGGCAAAAGGCCCCTTTGTTTGTGCTGAGTTTAATAAACTCACTCAGTCTGTTACTCTTATAGTGGAGTATCCAGAAGCTTCCCAACAAGCCTCCTGGGTCCTGTCCTCCAGGCTGTGTGAAAGCTTTTTTTCTTAGAGTGCGATGTTGTGGACGTTGGCAAGGTGGCGGGGGAGGGAATGGGCTGAGCCAACTGGTGTCCTTCCTTCCCTTCCCAGGAAGCCCCCAGGCCTGATGCCAAAGGAAGTCATGCATTCTCCCTAAGACACAGGAGCACTCCTGAGACATCAGAAAGTTAAAAAAGTTGCTGAGGCATCTTGTCAGTTAGGGCTCAAGAGAGGGAGCACCTCTCCAAGCTAGGGATGGAGATATTGTACATGTTTAGCCATTTTATTTTATTTTATATTTTTTGAGATAGTCTCATTAATTCTCTTAAGTTCTCTAGGCTGGCCTTGAACTTGCTGTAATCACTCTGCCTCAGCCTTCTGAGTGGCTGGGATTCAGAAGTGTGGCACCTTCTGAACTATGGGTCTGCAGGAATGATAGCGGTATTTTTGTTTTGTTTTTTAATTTTTTTATTGTATTGAATAGACTTCTTTTTTTTTTTTTTTTA
>PVKN010036760.1:0-11380 GCA_004027915.1 Capromys pilorides | reverse complement strand
GCTAAATTAAAAAGCTATCACATTAAAATGGAATATTAAGAAAACAAAGTAAGAGTTGGTAGGTGGGAGGAAAAAGTAGGAGAAAAATCAGGATGTGAACGACTGAAGAGATGCAACCAGAAGGACCAAGTAGAGGCAACGTTTGGATCTCCAAGCAGACCTACACAGATACAAGACACTGTGTCCAACAAATGCCAAATATACACTGTCTTTCAATTTACATGCACTATCAAAAATGTTACATATAAAATCATAGAACAGTAACAGTATTGAATATGCAGATACTCCAATAACATGAATGAAGTTCAGGAACACACTGCTATAAAAAATAATCCAGGGGTTGGCAAGGTGGCTCAGTGGTCTAAAGCACTTGCTTAGGCAAATTTAGGCAACTTTAGGGACTGCCGTTCGATTCCCGGCACCACATGCTGCACCAGCCCCACCCCCAGGACAGGCTGCGTGGGCCATAACATATATTAAAAAAGAAGGGACTACAGAGGAAAAGGGATTGAAGATATACATTGTATCTAAGAAGAGTCATCTAGAGAGAAAACATTCTCTCGGGCTTTCACAGAGAGCAAATTGGTTAAGCAATGGCCATGACTCATCTAGACAGCTGACACTGACAACAGTTCTACAAAGCACTGTACATGGTTTCAAAGTAAACCCTGAGAGGATTTGACTGACCTTGAGAGATATAAAAGTTCCATGTTTTGTTATACAGGTCTTGCTTTAACTTGCCCTTAACCAACCATCAGAAAAGCTTAACCATGAGGCATAAAACATAAAGCTAGATTAGTATGCTAAGCTGTAAAAAGGCTTAAATCAACAGCTTCTGACATTGCCAGTTCTGCTAGTAACCCACTGGGATTATGGAACATTGGATTATGTATACAACTACTTTGTCTTAGTTCAATGAGAAGAAATGTTTTTATACCAATAATGATTAGAAAAATTATCACACCTACACCCTGTGCTCTGTATAACTACTAGGAGGACAACAATATGCATTGTATCAAATACTGGAAGTGTACTACAGACGTGTTTTGAAACTGTCACATTGTTATTTCTTATTAAATGCAATAAAAAAGAAAAATAATCCAGAAACAGAACTACAGGTATGTAATGGTATTTATATAAAGTTATATAAAATTAGTTGATTTTTTTTGTATTTCATTATGCAAATTGTTGAACCATTTTGTAAAAGTCTAGATATTATTAGCAAACATATCAAGAACATGGGGACCCCGGAGAGAGAGGCTGCTGCCGGGGCACGGCCACCAGAGTACCTGCCAGGCGCCCGGCAGCACTTTTGCTTCTGTTTTTGATAGTTGTAGGAGTATTAATTTTATGAGTGTTTTACCTTTCTCATGTGTCTTTTTATGGTAAAATGCACAAAACATGAAATTGAGGTTTATAACTGAATCCACTGAGGAGCTCAATCCAGTGGCCTACACATGTCCCCCGTGGTTCGTAGTCCTCGCCGCCACCCACCTCAGGAGCTCTGAGCATCCTGAACAGTTGGTCGCCTCTGTGTCCCCTTTTCTCCTGCTTCTGTCTGATTAACCTGCGTACTCTGGACATGTCAGAGGGGGTAGCGACAGGCAATATTTGTCCCTCGTGTCTGGCTTCTTTCACCAGCATGATGTCAGCCACGTTCATCCACGCTGTAGCACGTGCCAGGATTTCCTCCCATTTTCAGGCCTATCTGCCACTGCATAGCTCCATTATGTTCAGTTTATTGCCATATATCTTTCATGTTCACTTGTTTCTCATTGTTTCTCACAGATAAACAGAAAGGTAATGGAAAGATGTAACAAAAACTAGTGAAGTTAAGGATAAAAGTGTCCTGTGTGAGGGGCTGGGGAGATAGCTCTGTGGCACAAATGCCTGCCTGGCAAGTGCAAGGTCAAGAGTTTGAACCCCGATCCCACCAAAAAAAAAAAAAAAAAAAAAAAAATGTGTCCTGTGTGGTAGGAGAAGCCGGGAGTGGAAAGATGGTCTGAGCGGGAGGAATACGTCTTTTCCTGCTATTTGATTGTTACAAATCACCACTAAACGTACTTCTTAAAAAGCAAAGAACTAAGAAACACATGAATGAATAAATGAAATGGGTGGATGTGCTCAAACCAGCAGTAGCTGCGATGGTTTTCAGGGGGTGTCCCCCTTCCTCCTTCCCGAGCCTCGAGGACAGAACTGGGCCTCATCTGATCTCCTGCCTCAAGGCCAGGGAGAGAGAGCAAACGCCAGGCCCAGGGGGCAATGCGCAGCTCGACAGTGTCATGGCTGGGCCTTCCCCTCACTGGACAGCTTTCGGCAGTGCTGGTCCATTCCAGCACGTGGCTGGGCTCCCACTGCACTTCCCTTTCTTCCTTCAGTCCCATGGTCTCTTCTGCGTGGGCAACTCTCTGGCCAGCCTCTCATTTACTGAACTCTCCGTGTCCTTTTCCTACCACTTCCTTGAGCTCCAGCTTTTGAAATCTTTGAACGACAGGAGTGAGAGCCTTTTGCTTGCTATTTATTATTATTACTGTGAAGACTACATGGAAATAAAGGTTGCCCTGATGAGCAGAGAAAGGACACTTTATTCTGAACTTGTTCACCTAGGCGGTTGGGGCCCACAGCTCCATCCTAGCACACCGGAAGGGCAGGCAGGGGTGGGAAAACCTGTTGGGGAGGTGACAGATGGTGCAGGTGAGCCCTGGGAGGCTGCTGTCTTGGGAACACTCAAGAAAGAGTGACTGGACGTGGGACCGCCTATGGGCCTGGCGATGGATACACATTTGGCTTTTTTTCTGGATACAAAAGTCTTAATTTTACATGGGAACAAGAAGTGGGGAAAGTGGAATTTTTTTGTAGGGAAGAGGAGCATTGTCACTTTTTCCTTAAACACTTTTTCAAGGTTCTTCAACCCAGAACAAATCTGAAGAACACAACATAATGATGTCAGAAAGTCTCTGAAAGGGCAGAGTTGTAGAGAACCAAAGCAAGAATGCACGGTGCGTCTCAAGGTAATTTAATGAAAGGCGGGGCTCTAGCAGCTTTAACCACAGTGCCTGAAATAGTTTTCGCTCTCAGTTCTTTGGAAGCCTGACAGTGCACAAGCAGGTAGAGAAAGCTCCCTCCTGTGTCAGACAAGCCACTTCCTTCTTCCAGAGTGTTCTTGTCTCAGTGTTAATTAGAGATTCCTTCAAACACACTGATGCAGCTTGCATGAGTGGGCACGCGTGCGCATGGGCGCACATACACGCACCCACAGCAGGTGCGGCTCTGTTCTAGAGCCTGGTTGGTCTCCCGGGGATCTTGAAGCCAGAGGACTGCTGTCGACCCAGAGATCCCTCAACCAAGCCTGTGAACTTCCCAGCAGCCTCTCCCGGGCGGAGGGTTCATGAAACACCATGAGAAAACAATGGGCTCCTTTCTGCAGAGCTCACAGCACAGTCAGGGGAGCTCGGGGTGCAGCAGTTGGGGGGGCACAAACAGGCCTTCTTAAGGGAGATGTCCGTAAAAATCATTCCTCAACACTCAGCCAGCCTGCTGCCCCTTGGGGTCATGGGTGCAGCTGTCTATCAGTACTCATGGGGATGTGTGGCAGGTTCCCCTTAGGTGCGAAAGTGTTCGGCCCTCCCACCCCCCAAATGACCCCTGCCACCACATGTGATCCGCGCACACCCTCCCTCAGCATGTGTCGGGCCTTAGGCTCATTCTGTTCTTTTTAGGTCAAGCACATGAACTACCGTTATTGGGGAAACAGGGTCACCAGTAGATTTCTTGCTTAACTTGCAGGGTACCCCAGGTTCCAGTTCCAGCTCCACAACAAAGAAAAAGAAAAAGAAAGAGAACCCGGAAGCAGCGCTACATGTTTTCTATAAAGCTCACACTAAGAACTATCACATGAAGTTAAGCATTAAAAAGCTCAGCCACCTCTAGATTAGTTATATATGGTACCTAATACAATAAAAATGTCATGTGAATAGTTGTATTATTTAAGAAATAGCAACAAGAAAAGGATATATATTTAGTATAGAAGCAATTCTTTCATATTTTAATTTAATTAAATTTATTATTATTATTATTATTATTATTATTATTATTATTATTTTGGTACTTTTAGTGCAGCGTGTACAGGGTTTGTTATTACATCAGCCTCCTAGTGATCAGCCGGTGTTTAGCCTCCCAAGAACTGGGATTACAGGTGAGCGCCACCACACCCAGTCTCCATCGCCGCCTCAGCGCGCCCCGAGCCACTGCAGCTGCCTAAGCAGGAGCTTTAATCCGCTGAGCCATTTGGCTGGCCCCATATTTTCAATTTTAAAACATATTTAATTTGTGGTTTGTCAGTCCGTTAGAGCACGCAGACGTGGGTGTGTGGGGGGTGGGACTTTGCTCTTCCGGGTCCTTGTAGGAAGTGCGCCACGGAGCTTGCTCATGCGCAGGTACTGGGGCATCAGATACATGAGCAAAGCCCTGCTCCGGGAGCTCAGGGTGCAGCAGTAGATGGGGTGGCAATAAGGACACACATCCTGGTACCATTACAGTGGCTCTGAGAGGAGGCCACCCTTTACCCCTCGCCTCTGGGTTAATGGACCTGCAACCAGGGTGGCCAGGGGCAGTCGGGATTGAAGAGTATTCTCTCGTGGCTCAGGGTTTTCAATCACAGCGGGACATGAGCTCCACCAATATGAGCTCTGTTGCATCTTGCAAAGACCTTGTTAATAACCACAGATTCCTATAAGCCCGGGAAAATGGTTACATGGTCTTTATAGACAGAGGAGATTCAGTCATCTATTTAGATTATGATGTGCCAGGCTCTGATCTAAAACACTGAGCTGAACTAGCTCACTTCCCACATAGCACAAGAGACAGACTGACACTTATAGGGAGGAGGATGACCCAGGGGACACAGAGCTATGGAATTCACCAGCTCACCCTGCCCTCAGCCACTGCAGAGCCACGACTCAGAGCCACGCCAGGCCCTGGAGTCTCTACCATGTGGAGGGGCTGCCCGTGGTCCTGGACACAGCCTGGCCTCCATTGGAGGTTTTGTGGTCTTGCCTTCCCCCCCTCCCACTTGGTGACCCCAGCTCGCTCCCTAAACACTTATCCGGAGGCCAAGCTGCACCTGTGGCCCTTCCTGGTGTGCCATGCCCTTCTGTCTGCATGGAATAACCTTTCCATCTGCACTTAGCATTAATCCTCCTTTTTTCTCTTTTTATTACTATAATTTCTGTTGCTGTAACAAATAACTGAGATGGTTGCCAGCCAGATAGGTCCCCATGCCCAGGTTTCCTTGCTTGTCACTGACCAAGTCAAAGAAGGCCATTTATTTTGGTCAAGAAGGATGAGAATCTATTTCCACCTCGCATCAAAGAGATGGGGGGGGGGTGCCGATCTCACGTCACTGTCTCCCTGCTTCCAGGCGTCTTGGGACCTTTTATAGCAAAGACAGTGGGGAAAGTACTACAATGGGGCAATGGACGTTTGGGTGGAACCCAGACCTCTCCCTTGTCAACGGAAATGCAATCGGACCTGACATATTCATGCCAGCATCTGAATATTTTGTCCATTCGTCTGCACTAAAGAGCATCGAGGGCAGCTGTTTATGCTGTGGATGGAGAGCAGCTGGAAGCTACTCATCTCTAAGGGCAAAATATCGAGCTTATAAAGTTCCATTTTTTGGTGCTGGTTAGTTTCTCCCCTGCCTTTAGTTGTACTTCCATCTGTAGCACCCCTGGGTGCTGCATCATCTGACTCCTCTGGAGCTGGTTGTCACGGCAGTTCCATCAAAGGAGCACAAGGAAAGGAAACTGACTGTTTGGGCCTGAAAGGTGTCACTCAGGACTGTGAGGTTAAGTACAAAAGAAAGCAAAAGCCTGTGAGGACAGTGACGGCTACACTTGCTGGGAAGGCTTTTCCGTTTCGGGCACCCAGAAGCTGCATCGGGAGGGCGGCAGCGCGGCTGACTTTTGAAAGGATAAGTGCACGGTGGCAACTTGGGCGCTCTAGCTCTCTCCTGTCCAAATGCGTTCTCTTCTTTCCAAAGGCTCTGCCCACTCGAGGTCTGCAGCCTTTTCCCACAGTGCCCACGTGACTTTCCCTGGAGGCGGTCAGTCTCAACACGTCCCACACTGGAGGGGATGTGACAGATGACCTGAATGTGTCCAATTACAACACTTCTTGGAAACTTGGAGCAGTGTTAAGAGATTATGAAGGAGTGGTGCTTAGCCTGGGCTTTAGAGCGGTTGTCAGGGCTCGTTGGTGTGTTCTGCAGTCAGTGCTCCAACTTTAGAACTGTGCTGAAAACTAGCTTCCAGGCTGACAGACATATGTAAAGTAGGCCAAGGAGGTGAAGAAATCCCATCTGTGCAAGAAATTTAGTGACTAAATTAATTAAAGAAAGCCAGTATTTCTGTGAAACAAGCTTACTTCTGTTATATGTAAAGCTGTAAAGTCTCCTTTCCTTGGGCCATTCAAAAAAAAAAAAAAAAATGTACACCGTTTATTAGTGCCAAGTAAGAACCACAGTGTAGCAGCTTATTTACTTTCCTTGGGGCCTGGACAGGACGACATCTAACTCCCACAGCTGGAAGGAGGAGAGGTGGATTTGGGCTCACGTTTCAGTCCAGGGTCGATCATCTCCAAAGAGGCAGCAGTGTGGCAGAGGGTCAGGGAGGAGCCAAAGTAGCTCAGATTCCGGTAGCTGGAGTCGGGAAGGACCCGGGGCAAAGGTCTGTTCTTCTAGTGCGGCCTCAGGCATGCCTCTTTTGACCAGATCCCGCCTCTCGGCAGCAGCTCAGCATAAAACCTCATGATCCTGGGCTTCGAAAGGCACTTTAGGTCCAAAAGACAATAAAGCCCTTAGAACTTTTTAGATAAATGCTGCAGAACTGCAGCGTCTATAATGCAGTGTACAATAGTGAATGCTACTTCGCCAACTAACAGAGTGCGTTCCTGAGCTAGACTGGCTCTGGTTGCCCGGGATGCGTGTGGATTTTGCCGTCACATTGCTGTAAGCAGTAGGCAAAGGAGCAGTTTAGCGAAACCATTTAATTCCTTTTACCAGATGTTAAGATGACAGTCACGGCCAGCTGCATTACACCAGGGCAATGACATTTTTAGAAAAGGCAAATCATTAGTTTATGGAAGCACTGTATATTTGGAAAAGAACACACGACATATATTAAGGTGGGGAAAGCTCCAAACCTTTGTTTCTGAACACTGCAAGCCTTTTCTGTAAAAACAAAGTGATTTTTAAAAACTACATTTTTAAGCCCTTCATTTAAGCAAAGATTAGTCAGTAAAATAATAGCAGTTTATCTATTATGCAGCAGCCAACAACTTGTTTTAGCCTCTCTTAAAACTGTAAGCACTAAGCCAGATAAAAATAAATTAACAGACCTAGCAGTCATAGATACTAACTCTTTACAGTAAAATGTACTTTTTTCTTAACACCATCAAGCGTTATTAAATCAGTTGTGCCGACACAAACTCCTAACTTTGTGTATCTTAAGGTGATGGGTGAATTAACCCCTCAATGACTTTATAACTATTATTTAAAGCTCATCTTCAACTTATTGACCTATGGTTTAACAAAAGACTTCATTTTGCTGGAGAGATAGCTCAGTAGAATAAGCACCTGTCTGGCAAGTGCAGGGTCCTGAATTCAATCCCTATACTGAAAAAGAAAACAAAAAAACAAACTGAATAAACAAAGAAACAAAAACAAAAAAATCCAACAACAAAACAAATAAACAAACAAACAAAGGCAAAACGAACAAGAAAACAAAAGAAGCAGGGCAGGCTAGATAGCTCAGTGGAGAAAAGCTCTTGCTTAGAAAGACACAAGGGTCATGGGTTCGATCTCTGGCCTGCCGTGCTGGCCCCGCCTGCAAGGTGTGCTCGAGCAGGGGTGAGACTGGGTGTGGTGGTGCACTCCTGTAATCCCAGCACTTGGGAGACTGCAAATCAGGAGAGATCGCTACGAGTCCAATCTGTGTAGTGAGATCCTATATACCCTGTACTAAAACATTAAAAAAAAAAAAAAAGACTTCATTTTGGCATACTTATTGTTCATCTAGAATACCCTCAAACTTGTTAAATAAGCAGATAGATTTTGATCTTATTAACAACATTAAACCTATCAACAATCTATAAAATACACTTAATGACCAAGTATATTACCATTTGTAAGGTTTAAGAAGAAGATACATGTATCTATGCTGAGCATAAATTAATGTTTCAAACCAAACTTTAGCTTAGGAAAAAAAAATACAGCTCAAAAGTTGTGGCCAAGGTAACAGTGGGCTAAAATTTTTTTCCCACACTGTGGTTTGTGTTTTCACTGCATTTGTTATTTGTTTTGCTGTGTAAAATCTTTTCAATAAGATGAGATCCAAGTTGTCAATTTCTTGTAGTATTTTCTGCATAGTCGGGGTTTAGTTCATGAACTCTTTGCCTCCTCGCTTGTCTTCAAGTTTTCTAGTTATTCTGTCATCCAAAAGATTCAGAGTTTTATTTTAATATTTATGTCTTCGATCCATTTTGATTTTCATTTCTTGTGTGGTGAAGGGTAGGGTCTAGTTTTAATCTTCAGCAAGAGGAAAGCCAGTTTTTCCAGCACTATTTATTAAAGAACACATTTGACCAATATTTAAAACATACAAAGAACTGGAAAAAAATCAAGATCCCCCCAACTTAAAGACTCAGCCTAAGAATGGGAAGCTGAGATCAGTAATACTTCTCAGATGAAGAAATAGAAACAGCAAATAAATACATGAAGAAGCACTGGATATCACTTTGAGCGATGCAGATTAAAATAACACTGAGATTCCTTGTCACTCTAGAAGGAGTGACTGTCACCAAGAAATCAACAAATAGCCTTCTCCACTGTTGGTGGGAGTGCAGACTGGAGCAACCACCATGAAAACCAGTGTGGAGATTGCTCAGAAAACTAGCACTAGAGGTCCCATTGGACTCAGCTATTCTCCTTCTTGGTGTCTTCCCAAAAGAATTAAAAGCAGCATTCCATAGCCATATGTGTGCACCTGTTTTTATAGCAGCATAATCTACAATAGCTAAATCTTGGAAACAACCAAACTGCTCATCAACTGAGGAATGGATGCAAAAGATGTGATATTTTTATGCAATGGAATATTACTGAACTATCAAAAAAGATAAACTTTAGATGTTTCTAGGTAAATGGATGCAACAGGAGACCATACTCATAAGTGAAAGAAATAAGAGCTGGACGTGCAAACAGCACAGTCCCCTTAGTGTGACAACCTGAAAGAGAAATAAAATCCAAAAGCTGCAGTAGACACTGTGGAAGGGAAAGAGGTTGCTCCAAAGGAAGGAACAGCAGGGGTGAGGGAAAGAAGAGAAAGAAAGAAGGAAGGGAAATACACACACACACACACACACACACACACACACACACATACAGGCACACACATACACATGCACATACATACACACATACTGGGTAGCTTGGCTAATTGTACTTTGTACTGCTGAAAGTTAATTAAGTTAACGCTTCGTTTTTTTCATCTGCTTTTAAATTTTTTAAAACTATTAAAACAAATTTTGGGTGCTTACATCTGGTAATCTAAACAACTAATTTGAAGACAACATGATGCGATATAACAGCCTATTGTTGAATTCCTATTATTTTAGTTAGTGAAATTCTGTATTGTTTCTAATTTTTTTTAAAATTCAATTTAAAAAATAAAAAAATCCAGGGTTCGAGGGCTAAAAAATCCAGTTCGATGGATGCCGCACTAGCCCCACCCCGTAGTATGCTGAGCTGGCAATGGAGTCCGGGAATGGTGGCGCACCCTTGTAATCCCAGCACTAGGGAGGCAGAAACTGGAGGATCACTACGCGTCTGGGCTGTGTAGTGAGGCAATTAATAAATAAATAAACAAAATGAAATAAAAAAGGATAAACGGGAACATTTCTAGGCAAATGGATGCACCACTCTTAAGTGAAATAAATCTGGCAAATGTGTAAATGCCACCTTGTTCCCATGGCATGAGACACTGAAAGCGTACATGAGAACAGAAGTGGACAATAGGAATTGTGAAATAGGAAGAAATTGTTCAAAAGGCAAAGGAAGCTGGCGGGGCGGACTGGGGGACGAAAGTGAAGGAAGGGAGGCAAAAGACAAAAGATGGATAAAGCTTTTATAAACAAGGAGGGGAGCAGAGGCCAAAGGGAGGGGAACAGGAGCATCAGGGTATATTAGGTGCTGGGACCAATTTCCTGTGATGAACGTGATTGTTATGTGTATCTAAGTGGTACCAATAAACAATGACAAAAATTAAATAAAGCTACAATTGAGTGGAGAAAAAATGCTGTCGGGATCTGGAAATCGCACCTACGTATACTACAACAAAATATATTTTAAAATCTTCCGAATGTTTTCCAGGGCTTTTGCACTTGAATATTTACATTAGGTCCAATAAGTTCTTCTGCGGTCAGATTCTCACATCAACAAAACAACTGTCCTGGATCAGAAGGGCATAAGTGACCACTCCTGAGAGACCATAGGGAACTTTCCTAGTCATGGCTAGAGTGGCAGAGCTCAGGACTCTAGGGTCTGGGGAGGTAGCTCAGAGGTCCCTGTTCCGCCGAGCGGTGCACCTGTCCCGCAGCGTCGCCCTCGTCCCCCAGTGTCGCCTGGGGGCTTTATTCCAGAGCCAGGGGTCTTCTTCTCCAAGAACCAAGGATGCGGGAAGGAGCCAGGCTGGGTGGTGTCAACGCGGAGAGGGGCAAGCACACAGGTGCAGCTGCCCAGTGCCTCTTGCAGAAGTGGTAAGGAGGCTCCCCAGTGGACTCCTAGCCGGACGAGTTTCTCAGTGGCCCCCGCCCCGCAGTGTAACCAGCCAGGGCCGATGTCTTCCCCTGAGGTCATCTGAGAGCAAGCAAACCCTGAAACTGATGCAGCTCCCAGGCAGAGACCGCTAGAGGCGTGACCAGAGGAACAGTAAACCTGTACCCCTATGGGGAGCTCATTCAAAGCGTGGTTTCCCGCCCCCGCCTCCCCACAGCCTCCTCAGAGCCAAAGACGGAAAAGCCATTTTTGCTATCAATAACGATTCTTTCAACTGATGTCTAGCAAAATGCCGCCTCTCAGGTCTTCTGCTAAAACTAGGAGCAGCGTTCATGTTGACTGTTGGTATGGAAATGTTGGAGATACTATGTAACTTAAATTTTTAAATAAAAGAATGCCCAGCCAGCGCTATGTTACTGTGTGTGCTGCATCTTCCCAGGGCTCGACCTACTTGTTCCCGAAGAGTCTTTAGGTCATAATAAACTCAGACATTTTAATTAATTTTCCTTTATGTTTAGTCTTTCTTGTAAGCTTTGTGCCACTAAAAAA
>PVKN010036759.1:0-11377 GCA_004027915.1 Capromys pilorides | reverse complement strand
GAAGAAGCCTCTTTACCATGTCCTATTTATGCCTATATTTGATAGTCATATATGTTTTTCTCAGTCTTGGAGTGAGAGATTTTACCCTGTTTTATATATGATATTTTTTGCTCCTTTACTTATTCCAAAGAGTGAATCTTCTCACTTAGCCAGAGGGGAATAGTCCAGAGGACAGAATGAGGAAATGCAATAGTCAAATGAGTGTGTTAGATGAAGACTGAGTGATTCCTGTAATGCAGGAAGGTGAACTACATTTGTTGTTTTTACTGCTTTAGTGGCATAGGGTTATAGACTATCTAGATTGTAATGGGTCCTAATGATTATTTTTGATAAACCAAAAAAGACATTTGTGAAAAATATATGTCATGGAAATCACAAATAATCAGAGAATAGAGCAAAAGTATACAAAGCCCAAACATCAAGAGGTCTGAGTCTGGGATGCCATTTGCTTAAATGGCCAGAAAGAGTGACCACTGCCTGAACCTTGCTGAAACTCTCTCCAGTTGACCACCTTGTTTCCCTCTGCATGCTAAGTTAACCTTGTTTATTTTTAACGGCTATGGTAGTTACATGGCTATTCTTTTCATAAGTGGAAAAGTATTGTTTTCTGTCAATGTTCTGACCAGCTATTAGCTAAGTGGAAATCATGCCTAAATATATCATGAATCCACTTGACTTTTACACTTGGGTCACTCATAAAGACCTCTCCCTGTAGCTCCTCACTGCTGGAAAACACCTAAGAATTCTTGAGTGATGGGGAGGAACTCCTTGATTTAAATTATGATGCAGGACATTATGGAGAGGAATCACTACTCGGTTTGAAAGGTAGAGTGCATGCTGGTTTGCGTAATGTATGGCTTGCAATACCTTTAAAATATTTTTGCAATTGACATAACCTGAAGTATTATTTAGCAAAAATGGTTCTCAACAATAGTGTGTTTTAGAATCACCTGAAAAGCATTTAAATCCCTAATCCTTCATTTCAGGCTCTATTTTTGGGTCAGAGGATCAAAGATGCATCCTGAGAAGTTTGATATTACAGTTTCCCAGGTGGGCACTGATGTTGAGTGATCCAGACAAGTAATAAATATCAGAAACACCAAACAAATTTAAGTTTATTAAGACAATAATTCACGGGATGAAATCACTTTTATTTTGTATTCTGGATATCACCTTCATATCTGATATTTCCTCAAATAGGAAATATGGTTCGCACTTCCAATGAGCTATTTTTGGTAGATTATTTTAATGTTTGAAGCTCATCAAATATAATGAATTCCCCCCAATAAAGCAAGATAATACAAAATAACTTAAATTAATAGTTTACCTATGTGCATGTGTGTAATGGATTGCCTGTATGCTTATGGAACATGGAAAGCATTAGTGTAACCGCGTGTGTCTATATACTTAAGGAAGGTGCAACTGAAGGGCATATCTCCAAGCTAGCTAAGATAGCAGGTAGTCTCGTTCATTTCCCCTTTCAGGCTCTGAATAGATTGTTAATATTCTTCTCTGAGCTATCAAATCTGTGAAAGTGTGACATCAAAAACCTATGGCTTCTTTATTTCCAATTACTTCTATTCCATCTTTATTTTTATGCAACTGTTCTTAAAAACGAATGCAGAAAAAAATTTCCAATCCCTGGATTTACTCAACTTTATTTTTTCAAATCTGAAATTTATTTTATAGTTCTAATGTTTACTGACTCTTGTGTTAGCACAGTTATTAACCATGCTAAAATTTTCTATTTGGTCTCCTCAAAATGCCAGCATCAGTATAGGGTTGTGCATTTTTCTTCATATTTTGTGGTCTGTATAAAGATACAGAGGTGATTATTGTTTGGCAAAGAAAATTCACTCTTAATATTTTGGTGCAAAGAGATCATTACTAGGTTTTGTGAGAACTGAAAAAAGTCTGTCTTTTTGGTTAAAAGAAAAAGACTGAAATTCATTTTATTCTAAAATTAACCAGCATCCACTCTTTTGCTACCTGTGATTAATTATCGGTTAAACAGTGTCTGTGTGGTGTTTAGTAAATACTGTTCCTAATTGTTCACTAAGTACCAAGTCATAATTAGCTTGAATTATGTTACTATTATCCTCAAAAGCCTTTTAAGAAATTAAATAGAAGTATTGTGACTTACCTATAGGAATAAAAGGAAATCAATGTGCAACACATATTGTCTGAAAAGTCTGCATCATGATTACATAGCCTCTTTGACTTTTTTGACTTAAGTATCATTTTGAGCTCTTGGAACATACCTGTAATTTTTTTTTTTTTTGTTTTTTTTGTTTTTTTTTTTCTTTTTTGTCTATAGCAGGAAAGTCACAGTTTTGGGTCCAGGCTTGACTACTTATTGAAAACGTTTCAAAAAACAAACAGATGAGTTTTTTTCTTTCCTTTTGCTCTCTGCTATTAAAATCTTTATAATAATTTTCATGAACATATAAGAGCTGCATTTTCTTTTTAAAAGAATTCCTCATTCATAAGTATTCTTCTGTCTTAGTTACTTTTTTCTTGTTGCTGAGACAAAATACAAGAAGGAAATCAAGGAAAAAAAAAAAAAAAAAGGATTATTTAGCTCACAGAGAGTCAATGTTTCTGTCCATACTTGACTGGCTCCACGGTAGCATGGAATGTGGAAGATGGCAGCTATTCATGGCAGTGGAAAACAACAAAGAGCAAAGGAAGGAGCAGAGGCCATGGCAGTCAGCAATCTTCTACAGCTTCCTTCTATTGCAGTCAGGCTATTGGCCTCAGGGCAGGTGTAACACTCACACGCATAATCCCAGCATTGGATCATGAATTAATGACAAATTCTAGAAGCCTTCTCTAGTGACTACCTGAAGCTTTTGGTGAACAACTAGACACAACCCATAACAACTTCTAAGTTGACAAGTTAATATCTGAAGCTAGAAATAGTTTCTTTTGTTCTTGGTTTGAAATGGTTGTTATGTTTATTAGGAATGAAAAAACTACATTAAACAATGTGTTAAAGGAAGTATAGACAATTTGTGGTAGCCAAATCTTGGAAACAACCAAAATGCCCATCAGTTGAAGAATGGTTGAAAAAGATGCAGTGTTTTTATACAATGGAATATTACTCAGCTGTAATGAATGAGAAACTCAAAGACTTCATATATATGTGGATGTATCTTGAACATATACACATAAGTGAAATAAACCAACAGGTGTAAATATCTTATAGTCTCCCCAGTGTAAGAACTCAAAAGTAGAAATAAAAATGGAAAGGTATAACACAGCTACATGGAAATCAAGAACTTGAGGATTAAACAATGAAGAGACAGCAAGCAGAAAAATTAGGAAACATGGCAGGGATAAAACCATGCTCTTATATACACAAGAAGAATTAGACAATGATCCTAAGAACTTCCAACAGGTTTTTCACACTGAGGATAGCAATGCATAACACTAAAACTATGCTTGGAGTGCTGGTCATTCTAGTCTTTTAAATGTGTGCTACTTCTAATATCATTTTAGTTATTGCTCTACTCTCTCTCAATTAAATATTTAAAAAAAAACAGAAACAAAAGAAAATCTGAGACAAGGAAAAATGTAAAAAAAAAAGAGAGAGAGAAAGTATAGACTCTACATGACCATTGGTATCAGAATTAGACTTATTCTGTACAGAGAAAATAATAACAATGTTTTTAAAAAGCTAGCTCTCTATTTCATAAACAGCATGTGTCAGGACCCACAATTTCTGGACAATTTACAATTTGTAGAGTCCACCAGTGTAATTGTAAACAAGGATCCCATGTCATTGGAATAATTATTGTTTAACTAATACCTTCTGTTATAAAGCAGAAAATAGATGATTTCAAGTTACTTAATCATGCAACTGGATGTTAATTAATATATCAGCTTATGGGGACGGGGAAACAGCTCAGGGGCACAAGTGCCTGCCTGGCAAGTGCAAAATCCTGAGTTCAATCACTGGTTCCACAAAAAATAAAAATAAAAACAAAAAATAAAAATAAAATCAGTGTGTATTTTGTCTTCTCTTTCTTCCAAAATGGTGCCAAAACTCTTTTACTGTCTTTTTCTGGAAATATTTTAGGACTTGAAATATTTATGGACTGATGAAATTATTTTCCCTTTTATTTAGCTTACTTACATAATTATTTTAAGTGTTTTAGATGTCATTATGGTGATCCCATATATACTTCTAATTTTTTATTATGATTGTTTTTAGCTACTTATGGAAAATTTATGTCTGCCTAGTATTTTTGTTAGACATCTGGCAAATCATAGCTGGATTTCATAATTTTTCTACACTGCATGATTTAACTATTAATCTTAGCAATTATTTTAAAGAATCAATTGTAAAATGAATTTATTTAGTGCTGTAGGTGAAATTTAGCAGTGAATATAGATGTTTGCATGGCTACAACTTGGAAGGTAGAGAGAAAGGAAAGGATACTGCTCTTTTCTTATGGGAAATGGCTGGTAAAGTTCTTAAATGGTTTATAATAATCAGAATAATTCCTTGTAATAGAGATTCATCTTTTTCAAAATGTCAATAATTCTGAAGTTAGGAAAGTAATTCAAAAATAACTTCTTCAATACAAACTATAGCAATAAAAGTCTAAAATTGTATTTACACAACTCTTTTACTATTTTAATCATTAATAACAATTTATAATGACCTGTCAAGAGTTTCCATTTAGTATGTTTTTAAGTTTTTCTGACAATGATAACATACAAAAATAAGATTTCACTCATGTGCCTGACCATGCTTCTAACAATCATTGTTTTCAGTTTTACTGTGTTATCAATTACCATGTGTTTCTATGTTGTGTAAGCAAAATATTAAGATTTTTTGGAACAAATTATTTACTGAAATTGCATGAAGGCTGGAGAAATATCTCAGCAGACTAAGCACCAGCTTTGGTCCAGGACTCAATCTCTGGCCCCTCATACTGCACTGGCCCCATCTCTTGGTACACTGAGCTGGCAACAGTGTCTGGGTATGCTAATGCACACCTGTAATCCCAGCGCCGGGGAGGCTGCAAACAGGAGGATCACTATGAGTCTCAGGTCGGTAGTGAGACTCTGTACCAAAAACATAAATGAAAATAACAAAAAAAAAATCCTATCTTCTGAAATTATAAGAAACATGAAGTTGCTGCTCACCTCTTTTCTTAAAATCCAATTTACAGCTGCACATGTAACTCCATGGAGAAATTTAGGGTTGGTCACAATGTAGATGCAAAGTGACATTCATTTCCCTTTTGCCACTTCTGTGAGCTGAGAAAA
This sequence comes from Capromys pilorides, assembly GCA_004027915.1. Classification (NCBI taxonomy): domain Eukaryota; kingdom Metazoa; phylum Chordata; class Mammalia; order Rodentia; family Capromyidae; genus Capromys; species Capromys pilorides. The sequence goes on along the minus strand of PVKN010036759.1, from coordinate 6,097 downwards.
ACAAAGGGAAACTAAGATGAAAATGCCAAATAACACAACTGTGCGTTAGTCCAGCAAAAAGATTATTCTGCCCTAATTTCATCAAGAAAAAAGAGTAACAATTTTATTGTATAGAAAAACATAATCATGATTGAAATGCAGGCTTTAGCAAAGGCCAGGGGACTAAATATACATGTAGAACATGTAGATATTATATATATATTATATTATATATATATACATATAATATATAATATGTATAATATGTAATATATAATATAATATATATATAACAGCCACATTAAACTAAAAAAGAAAATGAACCCTAGTGACTCTGCGTTGTCATGGTTCTATGCCCTTGCTTCTCTGGGGTTTTCATTACTTAGTCAAGGCCTGTAGTTATTATATTCCCCTTACAAAATAGACAAGAGCCCAAGTAGAAAAGCATTGTTCAGTTAGGACAACGGTAATGCAATAAGTTGAGGCTTTGAAGAAACAAAACTGAGCTTTTTCGACAAAGAAGAAATCTTCCTCACAATCTCAACATATGAAGCATGGCTAAATTTTCAAACTGCTGCCATGGGCAATTTATGTGTAAAGCTGGGATGTGAATATAGGCATTTCTGCCCTGCTGGTTTGCTCCACATATTACATACAGCCTTCCAAGACCTGATGACTGCTATGCAATTTATATGCATTATATAAAACATACATTTCTCTGCTGTGTAAATTTGAAAGTACACCAGCAAACTGCATGCTTCACTTTCTCTGTTCGTGTCTCTCATGAAAATTCCCTGCATCCTGTCCACTTTCTCCCTCTCATCTCTGCAAATCTGATGAGATGTCACGACGCTACTCTTCTCCCTGCCTTTGGCAATGAACCTTTCACTATCCTTCCCTCCCCCTGGGTCTTGATTAGGCTGATTCTTTTGCACAGGATTTTTTGGCTACAAAAACTGTATCCCCAGTTGCTTTTAAAACATTTTTTGATAACTTGCAGAGCCATTTTTAAGAGTTGAATCGTGTAATGTTGTGTAGGTTTCTGTTGCTATTCCCAGTGGCTGCCCTCCAGCAAATGCTGCTATCACTTTCATACCAAAAACTTTTGCGAGTCACAAGAGCTCAACAAAAGCTCTTTCAGTTCAAAAGTTTTAGAGCTAAAACTATTTGATCTGAGAAATATTGTTCATTTAAGTGTACCAACCAAGTTGAGCAACAGACTAATGTTACCATTTGCTATTTTAAAAGCCCTTGTGTTTGTTAGCAAAATAATAGTATCTCTATCCTGGTGTTTAAAGGGGAGGGGTACAACTTAAAAATTACTTTTAACTCATGATACTCATATGTACTTTACAATCAGCATGCTGTCTTAGGCTCTTGTTTCCTTTTGTGTGAATCGCTTTTCTCTTAGTAAGTTTTTATAAGAACTGGGAGAATGTTTACGCATGTAGCTATCAACATGTTGATAATTAGTGCTTTGTTTTTTGACACTCTAGCAACATATTAAAGATTTTCAGGAGCATCTGAGTAGGAACTGGTTCTATGTAATTGTTTATTTTCTCAGCTCAGTGTAGGTATTTCTGGATTTGAGACTGAGGTTCTGAAACTGTACGATTTTACATGGAATTGCATTGCTCAAGCTTGTTTCTGGCATTTGCTGACAGAAAATGTGCTACTGGGGTGACAGTTGTCAGCAACTATTACATTTTGTTGACAGAAATAATTGTGTGCTTCGTCAAAAAGGATTTATAATTAAGAGTTGCTTAAAATCTTACCTTTAATGTTATTTCCAAAGTTAGAAGGATAAACAAAGTTTTGTCATTTTTAAAATTATTCATTTCACCGTTGGGCAGTTCTGTCTCCAGTTTCCTAGCTCATTTAACCTTATCGATGTGCTTGTTATGGATATGTTCACCTTACAGACAAGATCGGCTATAATCAGGGTAGTGTGGCTGGGGACAACATCCGTCTTTCAATCTTGCTGTACTTTCCTTGGTGATTATTAAATTTCTACAGATTCTCTCTTCCTCAAGTTTCTTCAGTCCATTTTTTAAAATGACTTAACTATTTTTTTACAGTTCCCCTTAGGTGTCTTTGTCCTCCTTCAGGGATATTTCTCATCCATATCCCCAAGTAAGTCTATTTTGCCACCTGCGACCTTGCATCTACAGTGAAATTTCCCATTTCACATGAGGTTTTTGTTCAAAACAACTGCTCTCCACTCAACCATGAATTGTTGGATGGAAGAACAAGTGCACTCATTGTTTATGTCTGAAGCAATATATGAAGCAGCATACACATATCACCTAAGTATACTGAGTTTTCTTTTAAAAAAATACATAATGCAGTATCGTAACAATGCTTGAGAGAATGCTTTTGTTGAACACGCTGCCTCATCATGTAAGCCTGCAGATGTGAAGTGGGTACTAAACACAAGATAAAAACATCACATCTCTGCACAACTTCTGCATTTTTTTGCAACCTTAAACTATTCATCTCATTCTTACTCAACTCTGCAAATAAACTTGCTAATCACTTAAGAAACATTGATATAAATTTGATAATCCTTCCTCCCCCTCAAAACTGATGAATGTAACTGAGGCACTTTAAAATTTAATGAGATATCGTAATCACCAGATCACCAACTGCCAGCTTTTGCAATGCCTTGTTCCACATCACAGAAGGGCCTTGAAGTCCCCTATCTTGCATTAACAGCGGGATCATCTTCTACCTAACTAACCTCATCTTGCCTTCTAACCTAGTTAGGTTCTTAATGGTTCTCCCCTAAACTCTTTTTGGATTCTAGGAAGAACAGGTCTGACAGATAAATATCATTTGATAAGATTCCATCAAAAATATCTGCCAGGTGGTCCAAATTTCCTTAGTATCATGACAGTTTGCATGGCTGATCCTGAGATAATAATCAGCCTGATCTTAGCTTCACTAAGGATTTCAGCTGTGGAACCACATAACCCTTATTTTGTTTCTTCTTTGTATGACAGAGTGCCTGAAGTTACCACCTCATGAAGATAGATTATTCAATAACTTGAATTTTCTTTTCTCTAAAAGTCCACCTGTTTTAGCTATGAATTTCTTTGCTGGTACCAAACACCCAAAACTCAAAGCTAAAAAACGAAATATTTATTTTGTCTCACGTTGTGTACAGGTTTAAGTCCATGGTTCATTGGCTTCAAGTCAGCCTGCTATGGCAGAGAGACATTGCAGAGCAGAAATGGTTCTCCGAGAACAGAATCCAACACAGCAGGAAAGCACCAAAGCAACAAGGGATAAATAGATACGGCACTCTTTTTTTGTCACTTGTATTTACCAGGCTCCCTGCTCTAAGCATGACACTCACATCCTGCACAGAGCATCCTGGATCCTAGCATTGCACTGTGAGTCAATCCCAGCATCACATCCTTGGTCCATCATTAGATGCTCTATATCCAGCCATATCTAACAAAGCCCCACCTATGCCTGTATGTAGCTGGTGATAGTGGGGGCATCTAGACATAAGGCACAGCATGACCACACTGAAGATAAATTGCTTTCTTACTTTTATACCACTTCTACAACTTTAAACTTTACCAGGCTGAGCATGTTCCACTGAAATCCTGAAGAGACCAGGACTGTGTTTCCAGTAACTGATGAGTAGTAGTACTACTAATGCAGAAAGTCAACATACAGCAGGACTACAACTTTAAATTTTAGACAATTTATTTCCTCTTAATGTCATTTTTACATTGATATTCTTGCCTAATTATATGTATTTAATTTTTTTTACAAGTTTCCAATTACATTACCATCTGGTATATGCAGTTTGTAGTAATTTAAAGAGGGGATCAGTTCCAAATTTTAAAGTCCACAGAAGAAATGATTAATCTGAGTTTACCAACTTAATTACCTGAGAAACTAAAAACAAATGTATTTTTCTGTACTAGCAGCCCAGAACAGATTGATTCACTAGTGATTTATACCAAAGATATTCAGTGTTAGAACTTCAACTTATAATTAAAAGAAGAAAAAAATAAATGAAAAGAATACACAGCATGGGTCACTACCATCTTTGGGTCAAGTAGTAGTGTAATAAATTCATTCATCCAGATAATACGTTTAACATCTAACATATATCAAATGATATTATAATTTTAGGAATTTATCAAGGAAAAAAATCCTTCTTGTTAGGATATCTCATTGTAACAGGAGAAAACAGAAGACAAATAATTAGTTGATACAGAAAAAGTTCATTTTGCTGCGTAGTAAGAACTCTAAAGAAACATAAGAAAGTAATTTATTCTGATCAAGTCCGTATGAATGGCCATATTCTGTGAACATGGAGAAGAACGGGAAAACAAAACAAAATAAAACAGTGAGATATAGATGAGTAGATATAGATGAATCAAATATGCCATATTCTGGGAAGGGGTTAAATTTTAATTAGGGTGCTAAGGACTGGTTTATTGCTAAAGTATTCTTTCAGTAATGGCTTCTATAGGCGTGGATGTTAGTCTAGTGATGAGCTTTATATTCTCGGTGGGTGATTATTGAATTTAAACCTCTAATAAAAGATCTGGTGAACAGACAGCCAGGGTAGTGTGCAGCACCAGTGGGATTAATGGGGAAAATAAGTCATGTGTCAGAAACAGCAGGAAGTCACAAATTTAAAAAATGTTGCATCTGTATACCATTGTGCCCAGTGTGTTTTCCCACACCGTGAAATATGGAGCCCTCCTAGACTTTTCCTCAGTATATCACCTAGATTTGCCTTAAATATTTAAGAGATGATTCCACCTTTAGTAGAGAATTGATGCCCATGTGAACGGATAAAAGCAGAAGGACCTGTGAAGAAAGTCTTGTAGTAAATTAGGCACAGTTTGGGGATGGCTTATACTGTTGTAAGGGCAGTGGACATGTGCAAGTGTTTGAAAGTAGATCTGAAATGAGTTACTAAAGTGGGGCTTCAGTCAAAGGCAAGCACGGTTGTAAGAACATAAATCGAGCCAATGGCTTTCTTATCAGCTTAAAATGACAGTGCTTCTAGGTGAAAGGGGTTCAATGTAGATCAATGATGAAACTGAAGTGTATTCTACATGAGTCTAATTAGTTTAAAATGTATGTAGCAGGAACTAATTTTGTAACAGCATTTAAAGATAAGATGCTTTCCAGTGACATTTCTATTAGAGAAAGTCTTAGTTTTACACTGAAAAACATCAGAAAATGACTCTCCGCCTTCAATACAAACATGAAATGTCTTGTCTGGTAAGAGTACTGAATACTGGGGTGCTCCTCTTTGAGTTATCTTTATAGTCAGTGAGTGTAAGTACTGGCTCCCAAAATGTGAAGCTGTGACCCTTATTGTGAATTTCCCCGAACATGAGGAACTGCTTCTCATTAGTTACGTCTCTTCCAGCAGATTTCTCATAACTGAGAATAGACGAGTTGAAGCAAATAAACACCCAGATTCCTTGCTTTAATGTGGAGTACTCTGAAGAGGCAACAGTTGCAACTGCATATGTTTTCAGCTTTTCCCATGCTCCATCTTGTCATTTTTCCCTCATGTAATTATTTATTTCAGAGTTTACATCTGTGGCAGTCAAAATAATTTATCCCGTATAAGAAGGGTTCTAGGAAGTCATTTCTAGAGGCATTGCATTGGAATCATTTTCTGCTTAAAGAGCAACAGGAATTGGAAAACTGGTAGAAAGAAATATAGAGGGTGCTTTTCAGGACAAATGGAAGACTTGGTGGGTCCCCAGATGGGATGCCATTGCACTGGGGACTTCAAAGCTTCTGCACTATCTCTGGTACAGACAAGGGATGATGGAAATGTTGTATTATGATGCTTGCAGCTGACCACTGTGTGAGTCAGATAATAGCAGCTTTAGGTGGATTTCTACCACATCTAAGGTGAAAAAGAAAATTCTAAAGGAATCTTTGTAAAGATTGAAATAACCTAATTTCCTAGAGCTGGAACTTAGGCAGAGTGGATGACTAGGGTCTAAAGTTAAATGTACAAATTCAACTATTGCAATTAAATCTGGTTTGTCCTCTAACATTCTCTACTGGTAGAAGCTCTGTAGTGGTTTCTGTGCTCACTTCACCAACAAAACACATTATT
>PVKN010036758.1:0-11376 GCA_004027915.1 Capromys pilorides | reverse complement strand
ATGATTTGCTTAGGCAAGGGAATACAATGTTGATTTCACAGAGTGGCAGGGGCTATTCCATGAAATTTTATTCATGTGTTTTGTTATTCAGACAATTTTCCTCAAGTAAGCTAAGAACTGAATTCAGAAAAGGGTTCTGCTGTATCATATCTCATTAGAAAGTTGACAACATGTCCATATTTGAAAAGTTACACTTATTTGAGAAAAGCTATCAATGATATGACTCAGGAAATTATTGCAATAGTTATTTTACAAATGCGGAGAGGCTATCCTGGGAATCAGGCACAGATAATGGAGGGCACAGATAATGCCCTCCATTGTTTCCTTCTTGTGGTATCTGTTAGCTGTGAGGTGAGGCTGCCACTTCCCAAAACTACAGAGGTCAGGTACATTCTGGGATTGGAGATTTCATGGGCATCATGAAGATAACGTTAAGTAAGGGCTTCTGTTATATTTTTCTTGTATTTAATACAAGGTCTACAGGGTCTCACTATGTAGATCGGATTCATAGTGATCTTCCTGTTTTCCACTCCCAATACTGGGATGACAGGTGTGCACCACCACACCCAATCTCAATCACTGTCTGTCTCATCGTGCCCCAGGGGTGGAGTATAAGAGTTTCCTGTCTGGAATCAATTAGACAACAGTTCAAATCATGGATTCATAATTGTGAGAGTTTAGCTTTAATTCATGAATCTCAGTTTAATCTCATGGGTAAGATGTGAGTAATAGTAGTACCTCATTCCTACTGAGTAGTGATTAGTCATTAGGTAGTGGGTATAAAACATTCAGCACAGTGTCTGGCGCTGAAGTCCTAGCTAAGTTCCTAGCTTTAATGATTGAAACAATCACAGCAGTACAATTGTGACAGTGTTAAGATGTTGTGAGAGGGGTCTGGGGGGATAGCTCCATGGCACAAGTGCCTGCCTGGCAAGTGCAAGGTCGTGAGTTTGAACCCCCATCCCGGAACAAAAAAAAAGATGTTGTGAGAAGCTTGAAACAGGTGCCTATTACCATAAGGACGTGCAGTCAAAGTATTGTAGATCTTCTCCTTTTTTACCCTCAGAGAGTGGGGTGTAAAGATCAGTAGAGGAAACAGTATAGCCTGGGTTTGTTCATTTGCAAGAGGTCTTCTTTCAATTTGGGCAAGCAGACAGCTCGAGCAAAGGAGTGAAAGCCTGCTGAGGTGTTTGAAGTTTAAAATGGAGCGCAGGTGGCAGTCCTGTGGAAGACTCAGCAGTAATGCCCATAATACTTATGAGCATCATTAATAACAACATTTAATATTTTCTGAGAGCTTCCTATCTGTTGGGCACCATATTAAATACCTCAATCAGTGAATGTCATGATGTACCTGCTAGTACCATCCCATTTTATGGATGAAGAAATGAAATAACAGAAAGGTTAAGCAGCTTGCCCAATATCATATGCCTAAAGGAGAATGCAGCTGGAATTTAAGCCTAGCATGCTAGCTCAGAGACTTTCCACTTCAATTTCCACCCTGTATTCTGTCAACTCATACACACACGAAGGGATGTGTGCTTTCTTTTGGAGTACTACCTTTTCTACGTGTTGAGGGAATAAGAATAAAACGTGTCAAAATGTCACTATTAGTACAGAAATATTGCTCCTCTTCTAGATCATTCTTTCACTACCTCCCATATGCTCAGTAATGTGTTTTGATTAATAAGTGGCAGGTCCGATACCAGTTGCTGAGGAATCAGGTAGGTGGATACTATCCCATCCACTCTAGATTTCACAAATTTGTGAACCTCTTGTATCAGAAGAGACAAAAGGGCTCCTTTCCTTGGCTGTACAGACCTATAAGTAAAAGGCAGCTGATTTTCTTTGGACATGCCAAGGCTTTCCCTTGGTTTGGAGGAGAGTACTCACTCATCACTATCATAGTCTCCTTGCACCAAGATGGATGAATTCAGCAGTAAAATACTGTCAAGTGAGAAGAGAGGCAGATCTACCCCAAAGAGGAGTAGTTGGAAGATGTGCCCCTGTCAAGGTACTCTCTTGCCATGAATTGGAGTGGCCATGGCTTCAGCCTTTTAGTCCTAGCTATCTTGTCCAACAGAGTTAACATGTGATACACTTTCTGTGCAAAAAGGTAAGCTATCTTGCTTGGAATGGCATCACTTCCTGCCTGAAACAATCTTTTTCAGAGTTAGCTATTTTCTCTGTATGGAATTAGATACATGCATTCAAATTCTGTTGTGAGCATGCAAGCAAAGAAAAGGGAGAAGAAAAAGGCTCAAGTAAATAAAAAACATATTCCTCACAAACTACAGACATAGCTAATAATAAGGGCCACCATGATGTGCTGTCCCTAGGGAGATGTGCATGAATGAATCCCTGAAATTATGAATGCCTCCATCATGCAGCTTGCCAAAAAGCAAGCTCCCATGTATTGTTTGTTTCATTTCCCTGGCTTTGGGAGTATCAATGTGACTTCAGCTCTTTAAGTCACTAGGCAAACAGGTGATGGCTTTTGCTCTTGATCTGAAAGGCTGTTATGATGCTGCTCTGCATTCTCCAACTGCCCAGAGACCTGGCTACAGAAATCTGTGGTTTTCAAGTGGCTTCCACTTGGATCCTGAGGCTACTGCAATTTGTCTGGGATATAACCCCAGCGATATCTTCTCTGTGTCTTTACTGTGTATCTTGGCTTCCTGCCTCCATGAATACTGAATATCATAGTTCTTTCTGAATAGCATAAATTGAGCTGAAGTTGATTTAAATTTCATGCAGAAAGCAGCTTTGCTTCAAACCACAACCATTTTTCACATTTAAGAAATCCATCAGGATATAATCTTTTTGTCTCCACTCTTCAAGACACACAAACTCTTTCTAGCAGGACAGGCAGATTATTTCAATCAAGAGGCTGTCATGGACAATTGTAAGCAACCTTTTCTTCAAAGTGCATAGCAGCAGTGCACTTCTAAATTTCTTAGTGACTTGCTAAGGATCTAATTTTCAAGGAAGAAGTTTCCATAGTAGCAACCTGGAATTCTGATCCAGTAGTAAAGGGGAAGACAGGGCAACGGTGTTAGGTCGTTTTCAATCTCAGAAGAGAAAAAGCACTGCAAAAAATGCTTGAAGATGAATGGGGGCCCTAACCCCAAATTCCAATCTCTAAGACTGAGATTGTGAAAGGTGGCAAATGGTTTAGAAGTTTTCATAGTTTTCTATAAGTTTTTAAATTATCAATCACCTAAGACCTTGCCCCTAACAGACAGAGCCATGCACCAGGTCTCTGTGACATGGTCAAATATCTTGGATCATGCTGGGGTTATCTATCTAGGTGAAGCATGCCCTACATAATTACTAGTTTAAGGTCTCTTGCACTCTGGAAGCATTGGTAGTAGATCTATTCAGTCAAACAACAATGACAACAGTTTTGAGAAACGATGGTGCCTAGGAGCAAAAGGCAGCCCCACTGGGAGTCCGGAAGCTTGAGACTAAGGTTGGGCAACACTCAAAGCTGTCTGAGCTCCGGCACCTTGCTTAGGCCCTCTGAGCGCAACTGACTCTGCTTCTAACTGGGAAGAACTCATTGTCTGCAAAGCCCGTTCCTGAGACCATTCTATGCCAACATGATTTACTAAGGAGTCTGAGCAATGTATCACCTGTTTCATTATATAAATAAAGGCTGAGGAATGCTCCAAGTGAAATCATCAAATTATGACAGAGGATTGAGCAAGACGGAAGTGAGGCATCCAGAAGTGGAAGTCACAGCTGTGGTCTCTTCAGGACAATGATCAGCCTTAGCTCTGCTTCCTGGGCCCAAGAGTAGCAGAGAGACCAAATTTAATTAAATGAGCAGTAATGTGAAAAATGCATAATGCCACAAAATACCAGCATCTGTGGGTTTTTTTTTTCTGCACTTCACAATAACAGTTCAACTGAGACCTTATATGAATGAGGCAATATGGTATAAAAGATGTTTGAGCTCTCAATTCAAGAATCCTAAAGTTGCAGCTTCCTCAACAGTTATCTGTGTGATCTTGAGCAAGTCATTTAAGTGCTATAAGATGAAATTTCACTCTCCATGAAATTAGCTTAATTGTGTCTGCCTCTCAGAGATGTTATGTGGGTGTGTGGTAGTTGATACATTGTATCAACTTGAGGAAGCTTGGCCAGATAGGCTGGGCTGGTTCCGGGCTGTGGGGGCCCCATCCTGCAGGATGCGGATGGTCTGCCCTGGGATGTGATTGGAAGACTTTGTGTGTTCAGCCCAGCCTGACCCTGCCCTGGCTGCTTCCTGCCTGGCCCAGCCCTGCCCCTTTTCCTTGGAGAAGTCCTGGTCTTTGGAGGAGCTTGATCTTCGCAGCCACGCCACTTTGGAGGAGCTCTGGAGCCAGCAGAGTATGAACCGAAACCTCTACAAACTGTGAGCTATAAACCTTTCCTTCCTTCATTTTGAGTGTTGGGTATTTATCCCAGCAACGAATAAAAAATAACTAAGACAGGGTGCAGCGTGGTTACAGAAGAGAACTAGGCAGGCAGTCCTGCCTTCAAGAGTTAGTGATTGCAGATTGGGTTTGTGGCATGGGAGTTTCTTTGGTACCACCTTTAGAACCTTGAGAAGACAAGCCTGGGCAGGATGACAGTGATGGCAGAGATAATGCTACTGCTCTGGTAACAACCATAACCATTACATAGGGCTGCTTTGAAGGCAAAATAGCTGATCTTTGTAAAATTTTTGCCTACACTTAGCATGCAACTGGTACCAAAAAGCGGTGGCTATAATTTCCAAGTATATTGCTCACATGAACTTTATTTTATTCCTTTCCCTTTGTACCATTGTGTATGAAATCTACTTTGGAGAAATTTATAATAAAGAATTCAATGTCCAGAGAGCCTTGACCATCGCTGGATATTGTTAAGAGCAGATACTTTTCAAGCGTATGTTTTCTGAAAGACTAGGAATATTCCTTACAGTTCTAACACTGGTATATATCAGTGTAAGAAAGCTGAGGAATGCACCAAGTGAATCCATTAAATTAAATGACAGAGGATTGAGCAAGATCTAAGTGAGGCATCTCAATATTTTTGAGATTTTTTAAATGTGAGCAACATTTTCAGAGACTAGTGACTCTGGAAGTTGGACAGTGGAGTCTGCACGGTGTCTCTCTGGACATCCCTCCATACACCTCTGCTTTCTTAAGCATGCTGGAACCTTGGATGAGGAGAGCACAGGGCACTGCATTAAAGGGCTGTACTTGCAGATATTGGGTGTAGGTGTCAGGAGCTCCCAAGTAATAAAGAATAAAGAAAACATATTTGGTTCACTTGGATTTCAGAAGGCCTGCCCAATTCCACCCCCTCACCCCACCTGCAGCTACACTGTGCCAAGATTTCTTGCATATCTGAAGGTGTCAATCAGATAGCTTTGAGATTTTTTCCTTTGGGGGGGCTCATTGTTAACATGGATGGCTGAACTACAAAGAAAGGCTTTTTGTCAGACTTTCCAACTGATTTTCCAGCTGTAACTTTGCATACATCTGTGGTACTGTAGCAGTGCTACTCCCCACTTATCAGTAAAATGGAAGGGCTTTTAGCAGCACTGAGAATGTGTCAAGAGCAGCCCATTTAGTCATAACACCCCCAATATTGTAGTTGTGGCATGGATCTGGCTGTTTGCGAGTTGCTCGATAGCATAGAAAAACAAAATGAATAGTTTAGAAGCAGGCAGATATTTCTTGTCAGCTATTTTAGTCTCTGGTTTTTTTTTTTCTTTTATTTGTTTGTTTCTTTTTAATTTTTAGGGATGATTCATGGGGCTTGTCTCTACTGCTGCTATATTTTCTCTACCTGGGCCTGGTAGACATGTCAGGATTGATTGATGAGTTCTGGCCCTTTACCACCCAGGGAATTCAGAGATCAGGCAGCATGCTCTAATGGGAATGCAGAAATCTGATTTCTAATAGCCCCAGCTCCGTGACTCTCTAGGTGGCTGGCTCTGGGCAAATACTTTCCACTCCTTATGACTCACTTCTTCTCACCTGGCTTCCTACTATTCACAGTAATAGCCACCGCCTTCATAGGATATGTCTTCCCTTGAAACAGAATTGCTCTGATACTCACGTGAGACTATTGTATAGTGTGAAACTGTTTTAAAATTATCAATCACTATGCACATGAAAAATATCTCTGATTGCAGCGTTATATAGTCTAATAACTGAACAGGGAAGTTGTCTGTGTGACATGAGTCTCCTTAGATCAGAAAGAGTTAGAGGGACCTAATGTTGTGGGATACAGTGCACATATGTGCATGGGGGCATGAATGTGTGCATTATCACATTATTACATTTTATTCTGCAACTGAAATTATTTTAACTTTGCCCTTCTTATTATTAACTTAAGGGTCTCTATCCACAATTAGTTTGTTTCAGTCTCTGTCTAAAACATGGAGGAGAAATCTGAAATTTGTCACTGTGGTTGATAATGTAGGGGAATTTTTCTTAAGAAAATATTCTGCTATGAGGATATGAAATCACTTTCCAAGTACCAAACATATTGGAAGGCAGCAAAGGTGATTAACTTACCTTTCATAAAAATAGAACCAAATGTCAATTTTCTCTTCTTTTCACTTTCATATGGCAAAATGGAGGTTTCTAGAGACAGATGTTGTGCCCATCATAGGTCACTATAGTCAGTGTTATATAGATCTTTTGCAATGGTGTAGGTCCTTTACACACACAATGGTCCTTCAGCATCATCATGTGGAGCCCTTTATAATCCTCATAGTGGTTAAATCTGGCTGTGGGCCCTGAGCTGAGGATGCATCTGTTTACCATTTATTCACATTGACATGTGCGGTATATGCAATACGCAAGACTGAATTCAATAATACTTAGATCCATGATTCAAACCAAAAATGTCAGGCACCCTTTAGGGCCAAATTGTAATTAGTGCCTTTTGATCTAATTCCTGGGGCAAGATCACACCTGAATTCAAATCACCACAACCATTTCTAAAGTGTTCAAGCAGTAGCTTAAAGTAGGAAGGATGTACACTCCCTACAGAGCCATCCTGGACCCACCCTTTGCTACCTTGCTGCTTTAAGCAAACTTAACTCTGAGCTTTGGTTTCTATTTCTGTGGTGATAATGACCTCCATGGGCTTGTAAAGAGAAGAAAAGCCTGGCACATATTAGGGGCTCAGTAATTCTCAGCTAGTTGAGTTAGTGGTGTTGTTAGTGCCAGTCTGTCCTCAGCTCCTTAAAAAAGGATGGACAGTGTTTCCCCAAAGCTACAAGTGGCTGACCCAGAGCCTTATCTACACTAGGAGCCGAATGCATATTTATTGAAAAGAATGACAGCTTGAATGGATGGGGTTGGGGAGATAGCTCAGTAGAATAAACATCTGCCTTGTTTATTCTCAGCACAGGGTTCTGAGTTCAATCCCTGGTACTGAATTTTATCCCTGGTACCTCAAAAGAAAAAAAAAGAAAACTTGGATGGATGAATTAGGGAACAAATAAATAACTGAGCATATGAATGAATAACTCAATGTATGAATCAATGTAGTTGTGAATGTGAATCATGGAGGAGGGATATTCGAACTTTCCTAGAGAGAAATAACTTGCACCTGTACAGAGATAGATCAAAACCATCTAAAAAAGAGAATTCCTACTATAGACATGGGCCCTTAAAAATCACTTTAGGAACCAAATCTGATCTTTGAACTATGTGAGCTGAATGAAAAACAGTCATGTTTTTAGAAGTGGAAATGCACAGTTTTCTTCATGAAGGGGCCCTGATTTTCAGTCTTGGCACCTAGCGAGTCACGCACTAGCTTTAGCACTCCTTGACGTGAATATTTCAAATGCCAATATTGCTTGTTGTCACATTAGCCAATATACAATCCTCAACACAAAATCTCTTGATGTCTGATTACTCTTCTTAAGGACCTCATGCTGATTCATTTCAAACTGTGAATTACCTTTAATTCACAGCTTGAGCAGGCTGCCAAATTTTGTTTTCTCTGCTCCCAGGTGGCTGTCCCTGATGCAGTGGAGAACTTCCAAAAATATATTAAGTCTTTACAAAAAGTTGGCAAACTCAGACACGGGGCATGCAAGACAGAGTTGAAGCAAGAATTGGCATACTTCTCAGTTTAAAACTTAAACTCAGGAACATCACTGAGACCACCATTTTACCAGGAAAGTTAATGTGGCTTTTATGAGCCTTGAAATCAGTGATCATCAGTATTTCCGAATTCCAAGTACAAAAGTACATATTTTGATTAAGAATTAATCTGATTAAGAAAACAACAGCCATTTTTCTCTCTTCTGTATTACATAGTCAGTTTGCTCCTGAAATTACATCTAAGTAGCAAACCAAACATCTACTTAGGGAAGAATATATGAAATTGCTAGAATGTGGGTTATATAAGGCAGAGCACATTTGAAATCTGAAATGGAATTCTCAAAGGAAATGTTTTCAATGATGAAAGTTTGGGCAGAAGGATTGTAATAAATGTGAGAGTTTGGGGGGTTAAAATTATTTGAAATTCATCTAGGAAGTAGCACAATGCTTGTATCAGTATGGCAATCTGAAAAACATTCTCACATTCTTTCTATTCTCTATGGCAATGAAATGTTCATAACGTTTAGAGTAAAGGTTAGAAATAATGATATCTTAGTTAATAAAGCAATTTTCATCCAGTTTTATATCTTCCAAAGAAGAAAGGTATGATTTCTTGTGGGATTCATTCTCCCCAGCCAGCTCTACTAGACTACTTAAAGGTTCAAGCTGCCAAGATTGGGGTACCTAACCCCTGAAAGCATCAGATCTTATGAGTAAGGACATCCTGATGAGAATAGAGGGAGTTGTAAATGCACAGCGCCTTCAGTTTGCATTCCAGCTTTCCTACCAAGGAGCAACATTACTTAGATAGAACTTCTAGATGCATCTTCTATATGTCTGTGGTCAAAACATGCATTCCAGGTAAGCATGCATGGTTACTTCATCTTCCAATTGGTTGTACACTTTAGGTGCAGAAACTGTATTCTATCTTTGCTTTACTGCCCTGTACAAAGAAAATAATATGGAACAACTTCAGGACAGAAGCTAAGCTTAGAGGGGCAAATGAACATGTAAGAGCCCAGCATGGAGTGTGGCAATGTGCTAAACATCACAGTGGTTATTAAGATTTCTACCACTCTGGTGATAGCATCATTTTTTTTCCTTCGACCTAGAGACATTTGTTCATGTAACATGCATATCAAGCATCCATGGATAAACTGAGGCTCACCACAACAAATCTCTCTCCATGTGGCCTTTCATCAACTCTCTGCTGGGATATCTTCAAATGTGTCAGTAGTACTGTAAGAATAGGAACTGGGGGCTTGTAGGTTAGCTCAGTTGTTTAAAGCACCTGCTTGGGCAAACTCAGTCAGGTGTAGAGGACTGCAGTTTGACTCCCAGCTTCTCAAGCCACACTGGACCTGCCCTTAAGGCAACCAAAGACAGCCAAAAAAAAAAAAAAAAAAAAAATCTTCTCCAAGTAGGGGGCTGGCCAAATAGTTCAGCAGTTTAAAATGCCTAAGTAGAGAGACTCAGTGGCCTGGTTGAATCCCCTGCTTGCCGTGCCAGCCCCACCCCTGGGGGCACACTGAGACTGAGATTGAGACTAGGTGTAGTACTACATGCTTATAATCCCAGCTCTTTGGGAGGCTGAACACAAAAGGATCACTATAAGTCTCATCTATATAGTGAGACCCTGTGGACTCTATAAATCCATAGTAATAAATAAATAAATAACAACCAAGAACTAGATTTCTACAAAGCAAGACAGCTTATGGTGACATCTGCCTTTATGAAAACTAAGCTTAAAAAACAAAAGCTGCCTTGTTAAAAGTGGGTGTGGATGGTTTCCAGTTGGATAAAGACCAAATGTTAGCCACCAAGAGTCACAAAGGTGCTTGAAGTTTGGAGCTGCCATATGCTTAACTGTACTCACAAACTAACTGAAGTTGAAGGCTAACTGGACTCACAATCAGGAGTTCATGGAAGCTGTCTAAAAAATTTTCCAAGGGCAACTGGATGCATCTTACCTGCTCTAACTTATGATGGCTGACAAAAAGCAACAAGTCTCAAGGATTTTTGCAAGAATTCTCTATGGCAAGTGGTGACAAGTGTAATCAATTAGATAAAGCAATCCAAGTCTATAAAAAATCCAAGTTATGTGGATTTGTTCTTGTTTTCTACCCCTATGATTCTTAACGGATTTGCTAGGACATTACAAAGTCACACAACATCTGATGTGTACACTGAGAAAAAAAATCAGATAGTTGTAATAGTGTAACTTGTGGAGAGAGTGGACATGATACTACTAAGCAAATAAACTACTCTACAACCCTGAAAAATATATATCTATCTTTACAAGTTTTTGCCTCACATTTTTATGGGATATAGATTATTTTGTAAGCAGGCTAGAAACCCTCCTGGATTTGGAATATGCAGCCATAACATTTCCAAAGACTGTCACACAGTTTGGTTTCACAGAGGTGAACAGTACTTAGTATGGGAGAAAGACAGCTGGATCTTCTCTCCTTATAAAATTATCATGGACTAGAGACCCGCCAGGTGAGACTTCCAGCCCACCACCAGCACAGCCTACCAGCATCAAGCAGCATCAGGCCTGCCAGGGCCAGGCCCACCAGGTGAGGGTCCTCAGGCTCACTGCCAGCGCAGCGTACTGTCATCAGGCAGCATCAGGCCCAGCAGTGCCAGGCCCGCCACATGAGACCTCCTCTGGCCTGCCGGCAGTGCAGCCTATCACCCAGTGCCAGACCTGTCAGGTGAGTGAGACTTCCCTCCCCTGGCCTAAAAGCAGCTCAGCAGTTCCACAAGCACGGTCTGAAGGAACAACCTGCAGGCACACTGTCCTGCACCAAAGATCACAGCTACTCAGAATGATACAGACAAGGAACAAAATGCAATCTCAGGTCCTCAGCCCACCTGAAACAAATACAGGAGTCACCACCATACAAGAAATTGGGAATCATGCAGCTGAAATCTCTGAATGTGTCGTATCTGAAGTAAACAAACAAATTCAGAAACGTATAGAGGAACTAGGATTGGAGGTAAGTTCTGAAGTTAAAAAAGAAATCTTTGAAGTACTAGAGACTGAAGTTAAAAAATAGCTGCAGAAGAACATAGAGGGAATGAGATCAGAAATCATTTCTGAACTTGAAAATGTCATTTCTAAATTAGTAATGACTAAATTAGAACAACTGCAGAAAGGTAGAGAGGAAAAGAGAACAGAAACAACCTCTGAAATAGAAAAAGAAAAGATAACTATAATGAAAGACTTAAGTAATATTAAAGAAGACATTGATAAAAAATTAGAGGAGAA
>PVKN010036757.1:0-11377 GCA_004027915.1 Capromys pilorides | reverse complement strand
AATGTTATTTTGTTTTATTTTCAAGAGAAAAAAACAAGAGCAAGAACAAAAGTCAGGGGAAAAAGTCAAAAACAGGGTAACATACAACAATACATATGTTACAGATTTTCAAGCCAAGAATAGCTGATTAACAATGATTGATATGTTACCTATTTTTATTGTCAAATCTGTGCTTAGAATAACAGATATAGTTATGTAAGATTGGGCATATGATTAAATATTACTACTTGCTTTCAAGAAACCTTAAATTTTTGTTTTTGTCTCTTTTTTTCTTTTTTTCTTTTTTTTTAAATTTACTTTGAAGAGAGTATAGTAATAATTGGTATGATTCTAGAAACTACACATTTAGAAGACCAAGATGACAGGTATTCATGCATGGCTTTTGTATTACACATTGCTGTCCTTGATGTAGTTGCTTAGATCTCAGATATCAGCGTACTGAGTTAGTCAAGATGAAAATTCGAATGAAGAGGAAAATGACACTTGACAGGCCAGAACAGATGGAGCTAGAAGAAGGAAAGGCAGCAGACTCCACCAGTATTATTTGTCAAGATTGAAGAACTCCAGCTGATTGTGAATGAAAAGAGCCAAAACCTTTGGAGGCTACAGGCACAGAGGAATGAGCTAAATGCAAAAGTTCGTGTATTGTGGGAAGAGCTACAGCTACTGCAGAAACAGGGCTCCTATGTGGATGAAGTAGTCCAGGCCATGCATAAGAAGAAAGTATTGGTCAAGGTGCACCCTGAGGGCAAGTTCATGATAGATGTGGACAAGAACATCGACATCAGTGATGTAATCCCCCAAGTGCCGAGTGGCCCTAAGAAACAACAGCTATACTCTGCACAGGATCCTCCCCAACAAGGCAGACCCTCTGGTGTCAACTCGTGTCTACTCATGATGGTGGAAAAGGGGCAAGACTACTATGGAATGATTAGTGGATTGGACAAGGAGATCAAAGAAGTGATCGATCTGCCCATGTAGCACCCTAAGCTCTTTGAAGCCCTGGGCATTGCACATCCAAAGGTGGTGCTGCTGTACATACCCCTAGGCACCAGGAAGACACTACTGGCCCATGCTGTGGCTCATCACACAAACTGTACCTTTATTTGTGTCTCTGGCTCAGAATTGGTACAGAAATCCATCAAGGAAGGGGCGAGGAGTGTCATTGCCCTGTGCTCAGATAACATGCATGGGATACTCTCTGTTTACTTGCATACTTAAACAGGACCTATAGACTAGCATGTGTTGTATTTTAGAAAATTTCCCAGGTGCAGCTGAAAACAATGTGTATTTAGGGTTGGTAAAATAGTTCAGTGGTCTAAAGTGCCTGCTTAGGAAGCTTAGGAAGGCACAGGCGACCACAGTTCAATCCCCAGCACTACATGCTACACCAGCTCTGCCCTCAGGGTAGGCTGAGCAAGTCCCTCCCCACACACACACACAAAAAAAGAATGTGTATTTAGATGTTGTTGGGTGGAATGCTCTGTATATGTCCACTAAATTTATTTATTCAAAGATCTGGTTCAATTCTGCTACCTCTTTGCTAATTTTTTGTCTGCTTGACCTATCTTTTTTTAGATAAAGGCTATTAAGGTCCCCTGTTAATATTGTGCTATTGAATTTTAGATTTTTCATGTCCATTAAAATTTGTCTTATATAGTTGGGTGCTTTCCTATTTGGTGCATACATATTTATAACTGTTATATCTTCCTCTTGAATTTTTCCCCTAACCAGTATGTAGTGGCCTTATTTATTTAACTTGATCATTCTTGGTTTGAAGTTCAGATTGTCTGCAAACAGGATTGCTACCCTTGCTTTTTTTTCTGAAATCCTGGAGCATGTAGTATTGTTTTCCATCCTTTGATCTTCAGACTATGAATTTCTTTATGAGTTAAATGTGTTTCCTGTATACAGCATATTGTTACATTTTGTTTCTTAATTCACTCTGCCAATCTATTTCAATTGGTGAATTGAGTCCATTTACATTGAGGGTTATAATCGATGTTTATTAACTTATGTTTGTCATGTTATTTTCCCACTGTTTGTTAGCTATTTTTCTCCTGTGTTTAATTGTTTGGCCTATTTGGTGTGTTATTTCCATTGTCATTCTTGAAATTGTGACCTTTTGATCCCTTTCTACAATACTTTCAGTGTTCTGTGTAGGGTTGGCTTTGTCATCATGAAATTCTTTAGTTTTTCTTCATTATGGAAGTATTTCACTTCTCCATTAAACTTTGCAAGGTGTATCAGTCTGGGTTGGAATTTGTTTTCTTGTAGGACTTGAAATACTTTGCTCTGTGCTTTTCTTGACTTGATGGTTTGTGAAGAGAAATCTGCCATTATTCTGATGGGCTTTCCTTTCAATGTGGTCTGTTTCCTTTCTCTAATAGCTTTTAATATGTTGTTCTTGATTTGAATTTCTGGGATCTTGATTATTATATGCCTGGGTGTGGTTTTAATTGGGTTAATGTTATTTGGAGTTCTATATGCCTCAGTTACTTGAATGTTAGATTGTTTCCTCATACTTGGGAAGTTTTCTGCTGTTGCTTCTGCCTATATTCTTTTTATATTTGCTGACTCCCTCTTTTTTTTTTTTTTCCTTTTTGAGACAGGGTCTCACTATGCAGTTTAAGCTCATCTTGAGCTCACTTTTGTAGCCCAGGCTGGTCTCAAACTCCCACCGATACTCCTGCTTCAGCCTCCCAAGTGCTGAAATTACAGGCATGCACCACCACACCCAGCTCCTATTAGTCTTACATTGTTCATCTTTGCATCATCTTATATCTGCTGAATTACTGTCTCCTGGATCCTAGTTGTTTCTAAGAGATCTTTCCTCACCATTTCACTAGCTGCAACAGTGTCTTCATTTTCATTCAAACAGTTTTGCCAAATTTTAATTGAGTTTTTAATTTCCTAAATCTCTCTGAATCTGTTTCATGCATTCTATTTCTTTTCAATATTTCTCATTCAAGATTTCCACCATTTTTCTATCCTCCTCTATTTTTATCATTATCTCCTTTAGAAATACTTAGTATTATAGTTATCATTTCTTTTTTTACTTGGAAGATTATTTCTGATGTGATTTTTCTCTGAACACTTCTGCAGTTGTTTCTTTACTTCAGATGCTATTATTTCAGAGGTTTCAGGTTGTGACTTCAACTTTCTTCTATGCTAGTGTCTCCTGCATTTTTCTGGATAGGCTCAGAGCCTAAGATTACATTTTTCTCCTTCTCTTGTCATTTTCTGTTTCAGAAAGAACTCTTTATTTTGAGTTCTGTGATACTTTTATTGTGAAAGTTTGATAGTTGTTAGGTGTATCACTGCAATCAGAGCCTCTCTGTAAAGAATCTGTTCTTTAGGTTTCTCTTCTGTGTCAGAAATTCTTGTTATGTGTGTGTCCCAAAATTTTATACTCTCTATTGATTGAAAGTAAGATATTGGTTTCTGTTTGGCACTGTCCTCTACCCTGTTGCCACCTCTATCTCAAGAGGATGCTCTCATTCGTCTGGGTCTAAGTCTGTGCCCCACGGAGTCTAGGAGTATACCTGTGACTGAATCTACAAAACTCAAACTTAATAAGCTGGGCCTGTATTGGTTATGACTGCTGTGCTTGGCTTCCTCCTGTTGTAGCCAATGGTAGTGAATCTGCTGTGTCTGACTGGCTAGATGTTCTACTCTTAGTTTAGCTCACTGGATCTTGTGCCTTTCTGCCCTGCAGAGAGTTCCACCACAGGGTCCTAAACTGAGCCTCTCTCAACATGGGAATTTTATTGATAAATTACTGCCAACTCTTTAACAACCCTGGTAGGGTCTGTGTATTTATTCATTTTTCACTAAGAGTCCTACCCTAAAAGACATGTCAATGAACATGGTCCAACACTGGGATGAACTTAAAGTAAAAATTGAAAGGACTTCCTCATTGTCCTCCAAGGCGAGGGTAATGAGGAAGGCTGTGCGCAAGGAAACTGGAAACCTTCTTGACTCAGCCACAGTGCACTGTGTGTACTACCAAGACTGTGCATGAGCATGGCTGTGTAGACTTGAAGAGCTATGTATCTGAAGAGGTGGAACTCAGAATCCAGAGCACACATGGCTAACTAAACTATGGGATGATACAATGGTGCCTTCTCTCCTTCACCTTCTACTAAGCCATGGAAGGTAGCAAAACACTCCATCATCAAAGTGTTTGGCCACGGTGTTTGAGTACAGTGGTCAGCACCTGAACCACCAGATACATCAAGACAATAAGAAGCATGCTGGTAGAGGACCAGTTGACTCAGACTCTCAGACAAGCCAAGGATGATGGAGTAATGGCAAGGAAATGGGCTTTCAGGTGGGTGTATACTAGACAAGGACAATTGTATGGGTCATGCATAGTTAGGATACATTGGACAGAGTTTCCACAAAAGTGGTGAAGTAAGAGTATACCAAAACAGAAGAGAAACAAGAGACAGAATCAGGCATGCAATGAAAACCTGACTCTCCTGGGACCCCTACTGGGAGAACCTGGCCATTTTCCAGCCTGCTTCCTGGCACCTCCTGATCCCCAGTCTCAGATGTGCTCTCTGCTCTGCTCCCTTCCACCACATCCCCTCTTTGAATTTATGAATTGGACATGAATACCATCTTCATTCCTCACCATTTTGTGCACAAAGTACTTCTGCTCTCCTTCATTGAGTGCACATAGACATAAGGACATAAGAACAGAATTAAAATATTAAAATATTTTAATTCTACCTTAAATCCTCAGTAGAATCATAGGATGTTTGTATTAGTACAAGAATCTTCCTTAGCCAGGTATGGTGGTGCATGCCTATAATCTCAGCACTGTGGGAGGCTGTGGCAGGAAGACTGCAACCTCTGGTCCAGCCAGGCTAGTTTGGTGACTCAGCAAGACCCTGTCTCAAAATTTAAAATAGCAAAAATGATTGGTGACATAGTTCAGTATGACACCTTTGGGTTTGGGGCCCAGTGAAAAATTCTTTTTCTTTCCAATTTATTGATTTAACATCCACTTATGCATTCCATCATCACATGGGCCTAATAGTGCTTATTGCTTAGACAAGGAACAAATGTGCTCAGTGCTCATAATGTATGAAATACTGGTCCAGCAACCAGATGAGGATCCCACCCTATGAGGATGATATTCTATCGGGAAATTACACCATAAACAGACATATAAATGTGTAAAACGGTTCCATATAATCACACTAAGAAAAATAAAGTAGATAAGAGCAAAAAAGATGGCAAGGAGATGGATATGAAATGGACAGTAATTTTAGAGAGAAAGCAACCAAATCTTGGACAGGAAATATGAGAGGAGAAGCTCTTACTGGAAGGAAAGACCAAGCTTCATATAATCCAAGACAGTGGGTATGGAAATAGCCAAAGACCCTGGGGTAGAGGGAAACTCGGTGTCTCAAGAAAGGAAAGCCCATGTGTCTGAGACACAATGAATCATGAAACAGTGCTCCAAGGCAGAAGCACCATGATGAAAGAGCTGGGGGAGCAAAGTTGCCCAGTGCATGAGGGGCAGGAAGTAGAGCAGGGGAACAGGGCCAGAGACGAAGGGGAGGGGCCAGAACTGAACCCAAGGTGCCCCTCCATGACCACCCAGACACACTCAGGAGTGCGCTTTACTGATTCCTTGGGCATTTCTTAGTCTGATCAAGTCATGTACAGGTGAACAAGACAGATTTATATTTTGTGAGTGTGTTTTGCGAGTGTGTGTGTGAGTGTATGTGAGAGTATGTGTGTGTGTGTGTGTGTGTGTGTGTGTGTGTGTGTGTAAAAACGGTTCTTATTATCAGATTTCCTGGTTGTAGAAAAAAGGGTTGAAATGAGAAAGGGCAATAAATTATACCCTTTGCCACGTTAATGGCTGACCTTCCTAGTTCTCCTGCTCTCTTCGTTTCCCTTCTCCACCCCTGTTAAATTTGTTTTGAAAACTCTCATTTCTGTTGTTCTTTAGCTTGCTCTATTCCTGTAGGTAACTGGAAGCTGTCCTGTCTCTGGGATTAGAAATGCTATCTGAACGTCAGCCCTTTGTGGTTGGAAAGGACCAAATGTTCCTTCCCATCCATCATTCATGGTTTGCTGTTGTGAGCTTACAAAGCCAGGAGGTTTTAAAATAATATTGGGAAATTATGTGGAAAAGGAAGCCTGGAATTCTGAGAGAATTCCAACACACTACTGCCTATTCCATCTGGCATGCACCAAGTGAGTTTTTGATTAGACAATTATCTCGATTTCATATTTACATGAGGTAGAGACTAAAGCTGGTATTTTGGACACTTTCTTTATCCTCAGGGTCCCTGTAAGCATGTTTTTCAGCCTGCTCTCCCCCTGCAAAGTGCCTTTGTTTCTCACCTTTGATAAACTTATACTCTCAATGCCTTTTCCATGTGTTTTGTCCAGATTTTTATTCAAGACAGAAAGAGCTGGAGTGAAACCCCTGGAGTCGACATCCAGGAACATTCCTTAGCATTCAGGGTGGGCACACCGTGGCTTACCACACTTGCTGTTCCTAGCAAGAGCTTTTACATTTGCAAAGAAAATGATCAAACACATGCCAGCCTGGACATCTTGTGAATCTAGTGGCATCTCTGGTGTCTGGAGCTAGTCACACAAACTGACTCTCCTTCCCACAAGTCACTTTCAAAGCAAGTAATACACATGCCAAGAATATGGGTGGAGAATGATGGATTGCTATGAGCACAGGTGGTGAGCTGGGTGTACAGCACGGGCTACTAAACTGTCAATTCTGGGACTACCACAGGCATGGAGCCCAGCTGCTCTACAAGCTCCTTCCCAACATCACGGTCTCCTGGGCACCTGGAATTGACCTCTGCCCTCCGAACTCCAGGATCTCCTCCCTCCGAGGCAGTACTCAGAGGCCAGTTAATGGTGCTCTGGCTCTGCCTCAGAGCCTCTTGATTTCTGTCTGATAGTGACTCTAGGTTAGATTATTTCACTTGCATCTAGTGCTCTGGATTGCAAGGGGAACAAGTCTATTCCTAACGACAGATCCTGCTGTGGATAAGGAGTACAGTTGGTGGCCTTGAACCCTGTTTCCTAAATACTGATCATAGACAGATGAGGACCCACAGCCAGAAGAGTTACACCCAGCAGGGAGCCCCCATATCTGTCTCATTCATAGCTTCTGTGCACTTTTCCCCATTTCTTGATTTCCATGCTGTGCCCGCTGTGCCGTGCTTTATCGTGTGCTCCTGCCTTGTGGACCTGATACTCATCGCTGACTCTGCCTCCTGCTTCTTTGCCCTGAAGTTGCTCCTCATTCTGTGATTTAGGCTCCCTCTTTGGGGAAGTCACTTTCCCAGCTCAGAGGCGATTCCTGGAGACAGAGATTCCTGTGTGTCCTGGGGGAAGAGACATTGCTAGGCTAGCTGGATTTGAGAAGGGATAGCTAAAGAGCTCCCAGCAACGTTATACCCTGAACTTACAACTGTTGTGTGTTTGCTTTTTTGTTGGGCAGGTTTGGTTGGGTTAAGTTGGACTGAGTTGCATTGGGTTAGATTTGGAATAGATACTGGACATTGAATCCAGGCTCCTATACTGAATGATGCTGCAATCCTTTTTTATTTTTTATTTTATTTTTTCACTTTAAAGAGAATACAAAAAAGAGAGAAAATACAAAATACTTAAATATTCCCCTTATTTTCAGACAGGGTAGCCTTAAACTTGCAATACCCCAACCTCAGCCTCCCAAGAGCTAGGATGACAGGCAGGCACGAGTGCATCCAGCCAGCCTTCTTCATTCTGTCCATATTTTCTCTAAAGAGCCATGGCATACCCTAGACCCTAATTCTCTGGAAATTAAAAAAATAAAATCTTATTATTTGAGTATAAGAAGAAAAAATTAAAGGATATGGTTTATCTCCACCTCTAAAAAGTAGGATTTCTAGGCCAGGTGTCGTCACATATACTTGTGAACATAGATGCAAAAATCCTCAATAAAGTCCTTGCCAATAGAATACAACAACTCGTCAAGAAGATTATACACCATGACCAGGTAGGATTGATCCCAGGGATGTAAGGATGGTTCCATATACACAAATCTATAAATACAATACACTATATCAATAGAGCCAAAACCAAAAAATCATGTGATTGTCTCAATTGATGCAGAAAAGGCCTTTGACAAAGTCCAACACTCATTCATGTTCAAAGTCCTACAGAAAATCAGAATAGAGGGCTTCTACCTCAACCTGATAAAAGCCATCTAAGATAATCCAACAGCTAACATAATCCTAAATGGAGAAAAACTGAAGTCTTTTACTCTTAAATCTGGTAGAAGACAAGGATGTCCTCTATCACCACTCCTATTCAAAATAGTTTTGGAAGCATCAGCTACAGCCATTAGACAACAGAGAGAAATAAATGTAATAAGAAAAGGTAAAGAAGAAGTTAAACTATTACTATTTGCAGACGACATGATAATCTACTTGGAAGACCCAAAAAATGAAGCTACTAGAATTAATACACAAATTCAGTAGTATAGCAGGGTACTAAGTCAACACACAAAAGTCAATATCATTCCTCTACACAGATAACAAGAACACTGAGAGAGAAATTAGAGAATTAGTACCTTGCATGATCACACCGAAGAAAATGAAATACCTAGGATTTAACCTAGCTAAGGAAATAAAAGACCTTTCAATGAAAATTACAGAATTCTGAAAAAAAGAGATCCTAGAAGACCTCAGAAAATGGAAAGATATTTCCTGCTCATGGATAGGAAGAACGAACATTGTGAAGATGGCTATGCTTCCTAAATTGTTATTCAGATTTAATGCAATTCCTATCAAAATACCATCAACATACCTCACAGATCTGGAGAAATCATACCTAAAATTTTTTTGGAACCAAAAAAGACCCAGAATTGCAAAGATAATTCTGGGCAACAAAGATAAGGCAGGAGGCATTACAATACCTGACCTAAAGTTATACTATAAAGCTACAGTAATAAAATCAGCATGGTATTGGCAAAAAAAAAAAAAAAAATAGACCTGAGGATCAATGGAATAGATTAGAAGATGCAGAAGCAAATACAAACACACTCAGCCAACTTATCTTCAACAAAGGGGCCAAACACGCTTACTGGAAAAAAGATAGCTTCTTTAACAAATGGTGATGGAAAAACTGGCTCTCTACATGTCAAAAACTATAACTTGAACCAAGTCTATCACCATGCACTAAACTAAAGTCTAAATGGATTAAAGATCTAAATATCCAAAGAGAAACATTAAATCTCCTGGAAAAGAAAGTGGGAGAAAACCTTGAAGACATCGGGGTGGGCAAAAAGTTCACGGACAAAAATCAAATTGCACATTTAACCCTTGAAAGCATCAATAAATGGGCACTCCTTGGGCTAAGAAGTTTTTTCATGTCAAAAGAAATTACCAACAGAGTGAAAAGACAACCCAAAAATTTCAAAAATTTTTTATCTAATAAGTATTCAGACAAAGGTCTTCTATCTAGAATTTATAAAGAACTAAAAACCATTAGGGTCCCAAAATTCAAAGACCCAATCCAGAAATGGGCATCCAAGATGAACACAAACTTCTCAGAGAAGGAAATTCAGCAAGCCTATAAGTATATGAAGAAATGCTCCACATCACTAGCCATCCGTGAAATGCAAATTAAAACAACACTTAGATACCATCTCACCCCAGAAAGAATGGCTACTATAAAGAAATCAACCAATAACAAGTGTTGGAGAGGCTGTGGGGAAAAAGGGAACCGTTCTCCACTGCTGGTGGGAATGCAGATTGGTGCAACCATTATGGAAAGTGATGGGGAGGCTCCTTAAAAAACTAGAACTGGAAATCCCATTCAATCCAGCTATCTCCCTACTGGGAATTTTCCTAGAAGAACTGAAAACATCATATCATAGAGATATCTGTGCACCTATGTTTATAGCAGCCCAATTTGTAATAGCCAAATCCTGGAAACAACCAAAATGCCCATCATCTGAAGAATGGTTGAAAAAGATGTGGTATTTTTATACAATGGAATATTACTCAGCTATAAAGAATGATAAACTGGAAGACTTTATATGTAAATGAACATATATTGAACATATACTTATAAGTGAAATAAACCAGACCTACATGTGTAAATATCATGTAGTCTCCTTAGTGTAAGAAATCTAAAGAAGACATAAAAATGGAAAGGCATAACACAGCTGAATGGAAATCAAAGTCTCATAGGTTAAACAATGAAGTGACTGGAAGCAGAAAACAGAGGAAATACAGCAGGAGCAAAACCATACACTTATGTACACAGGATGAATTTGATATTGGTCCTAAGAACCTTCAAAAGGTTTTTCTCATTGATTATAGCAGCGTGCAACACTGGAACTATGCTTGGAATGTGTGTTGAACTGGTCTTTTAATGTGTACTGCTTCCAATGTAAACTCAGTTTCTACTATACTCTCTCTTAAGTAAATGGTTAACAAAAAAGGGTATTAAGTGAGAGTAAGAGACTAGGCAAAATGCCACACGCTTGACAGGCTACAATTTTGTACATCCTTGGATTCCTAAATGTCTGTGTAAAAATGTGTAAATGCTTTTATCAAATTCTAAAGAGATTTATTAGAATATCAGTGATTGACAGAAAATACCAATTGCAAGATAAGTCTAAGATGTTTGATACTCAGAAAGACAGTGATGTTATGCTCAATTCCCTATGTTATTGAGTAATAGTATCATGAATCTTCTCTGCTGGAGGGTTGAGAATGTAACTCAGCAGATCAGAAATTGGAGAAAAAGAAGGGCTACGAAGATAGCCAACATTTTGGCCCTAGCCCTTCAAGGTCAGTAAGGACTCAGGACATAAGAGAACCTGTGCCATAACATCCTATAACTCAAGAGGTTTCCCAAATTTTCTGTTCAAGTAGATTAATGGACCTCAGAGGAAAAGGATAAATGAAGTATAGTGTGCCTAAGGAGAGTCACCTAGAGAGAGGACATTGTCTCAGGCTTTCACAGAGAGCAAACTGGTCAAGCAATGGCCATGACTCATCCCGATGGCTGACACTGGCAACAGCTCTATAAACCACTGTACATGGTTCCAAAGTTAATCCTGAGGGGATTTGACCCTGGAAAGTACAAAAGATGAATGATCTGTTATACAGGTTTGGCCTTAACTTGCCCTTGATCACCCAGCAGAAAAGTTTAATTATGAGGCATAGAACGCAGAGCTAGATTAGTAGGATGAGGTGTAAGAGGCTTATACCAACAGCCTCCAGCATTGCCAGTTTCACTGGTACCCCACTTTAATTATGAAACATTGGACTATGTATACAACTACTACCTCTTTGTACAAAGAGAAGAAAAAAATTTTTTTGATTTT
>PVKN010036756.1:0-11383 GCA_004027915.1 Capromys pilorides | reverse complement strand
GGAATTACATATGATGTGGAACAGCTTAAAGTGACATCAAAGAATCTACTGATTTTTGCCTAGTTGAAAAAGAACCAAACATTTGGGGATGGAAAATAGATTAGGAATATTTTCAATTCTCCATCTTAAACAATGATACAGGTATATATCAGCAGAGAAATTGTAATTTTGTAGTGATGCAGATTAAATCCATGTCACATACAAGCTAGGCTAGTGCTTTACCACTGAGCTACACCCCCAGGCCAGCATAGACAACTCAATAAAACTAAGTACTCCAAATAAGGATTTATAGTGAAAATTTACTTTGAGGAAAAAGCTACAGGATTGAAAACCTGGTCTAGCTAAGAGCAGGAACCAAGTCTGGGGAAGCAGAGCGAGCTGCCTGGGACAAAGGAACTAAAACAGCACGTGAGGTAATATTAGGAGGCAGCAGCTTTGCCAGCAAAGTGAAAAACAGAAGTTTTGTTTAGAGGAGGCGGCAACACGATAATGTCTCTGCACTTGATCTTAGCCAAAACGCCGAGAAGCGGTGACACTGTAATGTCTCTGAATTTATAAACTGTATCTTGACCTATGATGCCCTGGTAAGATCTTTTTCTGAACCAAATTCAGTCATGCAGTTTTTCTGAGTAAACCAGTATATACTGACCTGAAATTTCTGCCATCTTAGGAGCAACAATTAGAAGAGAAACGTGAAGCTAGCAAATGCCACGATTCTTGAGTACTTACTCTGAAATCTGCACTTTACATTTTTCTTACTCCTCCTAAAAACCTTTACAATTACACATCGTTCTCCAGTTCACTAGGTGGAAACTAAGGCTAATGGTTGCCCATGAATGGATGTATGAAGAAGGAAAGTGTGACACAAACACATAATGTGGTGTTATTTAGCAGTAAAGAAGAACTACAGATTTGTCACTGGCAAGGAAATGGACAGAACTGCTGATCATGTTAAGCAAAATAAACCAACGTGTATAAACACCATATTTTCTTTATCCATTCATCCACTGATGGACATACATGCTATAAGATCTAGCTTTTACAAATGCACTGCTATAAACATGGGTATGCACATATAATCTCTTTGGGGAAGATACCTGTGGAGGACCACCTGAGCAGCCCTCCTTGAAAGAAGAGCAACTGTCTCCATTTTGACTGAGCCTGACCCTATTCCCTTGTATTGAAATGTACAGAGCTGGCTAGGACTTCTCACTATCCTTTCAATTGGCCTTAAGCAGTGTGTATTGGTCTAGCCGAGGTGCTGGTGGTAATTTTCCAAGATGGCACGTGTGTTTCCCTGATAACAGGACAAAGAGCTAATGCTCCACAGTGTCAGCTGGGATCGAGCCTCGAGATAGAGGCTATGACTTCCTGGGGCTTGAAAGATTACACAGCAGAGCTGAAGCACCAGACCCCCAAAATATTAGATGCTATCTCAATAGCATAAAGCAAATTACTTCCTTTGTATATCTCTGAATATGGCAGAGGTGAATGCAGGCCTCCTACCTAGCCCAGCTCACAGTGCTCATCTTCTTCCCACAATTCCTTCAGTGCTCACCTTCCCAAAGTTCCTTTTCACAAGCCACTCCCCCTTCTCCAATGAATAAAGCCCGAGCACAGCCCTGGGTCGCCTTCTTGGTTCCGGAAAGCCATCTTCATGGCTGGACTTAGGGCCCCTTGGCTCCCCAATAATTATATATATATATATATATATATATATATATATATATATATATATATATATATATATGTCTTAGTGTCTGTTATCGCCGTGAGTTGCACTGGGACTGGTAGATTGGAATTAACTTGGTGGAATTCCAATAACATGGTTTTAGGATTGTAAGTTTAGACTTCTTGGGCCAAGAGGAGAACCAGGAAGGGACTCCGACAGATACCCAGAAGGGTGATAGCTGGCTCAAACTGAATGTTAACTTTTAGTTTTTTGAGAAATTTCTATAGGAAATATAAGCAGTAGCTTATATTCCCACCACCAGTGTAAGAGTTCCTTCTCCCCCCACATACTTGTCACATTTATTAGTGTGTGTATTTCTTTTTCTTTCTTTCTGAGGTGAGATGGTATGTTTATGTATTTTTAATTTGCCTTTCTCTTATTCTCTTATGCCAGTGATGATGGACATTTTTTCATGTATTGACTGTCTATTTGTGATTCTTCTGAGAAGTATCTGTTCATCTTGGATATCTAGTTTTTGATTAGGTCTTTGGGAGTACTGCTCTGCCATAAAGAAAGACAATCTTGAGACATTCATAGGCACGTGAATACAACTTGAGAACATAATGCTGAGCAAAGTAAGTCAGATACACAACTTTATTTATTTAATATATCATGGCTGGCTTGGCCTGCCCAGGGGGTGAGGCTGGCGTGGCACGTGGTGCTGGGGATTGAACCACGGTCCCTGTGGCTGCCTCAGCTTGCCTAAGCAGGCACTTTAGACTGGCGAGCTATCTCACCGGCCCCAACAACTTTAAAGATTGTATGGTTCCTCTCTCTTTTTATTTTGGTCTTTTTGAGACAAGCCCTCACTATGCAGTTCAGGCTGGCCTTGGACTCACTTTGCAGCCCAGGTTGGCCTTGAATTCGGTGATCCTTCTGCCTCAGCCTCCTGAGTGCTGGGATTATAGGCGTGCCCCACCATGCCCCACTTAGTTTTACTTATATAAGAAACTAAAACATATATAGAGAAATATAGAAATAGGAAATAGGGAGAAGTTCAAATAATTTTCCAAATTTTCTATGTTGACACTTCAAAATATTTCAATATGTATGCAAATTTGTTTCACTTATATTACTAGTTTAGTTCACTGAACAGAAAGCTTTGTACTCCTATGTCTCTTTTCTATAAGAGTCTTGTCTATGACTTGTACTAAGTAGTATCTTGCCATTCTTTTAAGATTATGGTATACAGTGTATTAACTATTGTTATTCTCTAGCTGTTACAAAAGTTTATTTTAATTTTTCATGTGTGCTTTTTATATTTTCTTTAGCAATATCTATATCTATTACATTAAAATTAAAAAGTTGTACTGTAAGGACAAGTAGTGCGTATTTGCAGGAATATGTGGACTCTAAAAAGAAGACAGCAGGGCTGGCGAGATGGTTCAGTGGTCTAAAGCGCCTGCTTAGGAAAGCTCAGGCAAGTGCAGGGACTGTGGTTCGATCCCTGGCACCACATGCTGCACCAGCCCCACCACCAGGGCAGGCTGAGCCAGCCACAAAATAAATAAACAAACAAACAAACAAAAATAAATAAATAAATAAATAAATAAATAAAAAGACGACGCCAGAAGGACTATTATTAGATCAGAGAAAGAAATACGGATCTTGTAGGGCTATGGGTAGAGTGGCAAAATATGTTATATGCATGTATAAAAATATCACATTAAAGTCCTATTTTACAAAAGTATGAACTATACTAAAAATAAAATAGTTAAACTTGAGCTAAGGCACCACATACTGTGGCTGGGATTTAAACTCTGGCCTTACTCAGAAGCTTGCCCTCTTTTTGTATCAACATGCTGCTTCCCCAAAGCACAACATTAAGAGGTGGCCCAGTACCGATCTCATGGCAGAGCAACAAAGAGGGAGGAGGGCCAGTCAGCGGGCCGCTTCTTCAGAGGAACTCTTGTGACTGGTCATGAATGGGTGTTTCTGTACTCCAGAGCCACTAATACTGAGACTGTGATTTAGAAAGGAAATGTGGTACTTCTTCTACTAGGTTTATGAGGGAAGAGTTCTCCTTGATAATATAAAAGGACCACTCATTTTTAGAAGAAACCTGCAAATTTTGTAGCTTTAGGCTAGTGACACCAGGTGAGATTTTAAGCTGGAGAGCAGGGGGACCTCAGAAGTACACAGCTCAGGCCCCTTCTGCCACACTGTTCCTGTGTTTAAGCCAGTCAAATATGGACAGAACCTTCTAGACTGTGAGTTATAATAAACTCTCCCTTTAAGCTTCAGGCAACAGGCATTTTGTTCCAGCAATAAGGAAAGCAACAAGATCATCTGTTATGTTGTTTTGGCACATGACAAATGAAATTAAAGACAGTTATTTAAAATTTTGGTTTTCATTCTCTGGGGTATTTTCAGGCAAAGAGAAAGCTGATAATGATGACCTGTTATTTTGGGACAAGTTTGTTAGTACTCTATAAAAGGCTCATGAAAACCTGCTCAGGTTATTCACGAGAAGACACAAGGATTCTGCAATAGCAACGTACCCTATGGTAGACTGTTACCATTCATCAAGGGAAGCTTTCATATTGGTTTTAAAATTAGGATAAGCTGGTATAGGTTACTTTCCCAAGCTGTGCTTTGGGAAACTGTCAGCCCATTCCCTCAGATCTTTCAATTTTCTTTTTTAAACTCATTTTGTGGCAGTGCGGGGGTGGGGGTGGTGGGGGTGGTGGTGGTGGTGGTGGCAGGAATCTAAGGGCTGTACATACTAGTGGTTTCCGTATTTAAGGCTCATTATTTTCCAGTTTTAGAGGAAAATCTGGCAAGCTGCTCCAAAAAGCAATCCTAAATAGCAGTGCAGACATAAGATTTGGCTTCCTTCCCCAAAGAAAAAGAACAGCGCTTATCACTGTGCCTGAACTTCCGTTTATCTCTCACTTGGGAAACATCTTGTAAATGACTAGTGGAGACACGAGTGAGACAGAGCCATCCAAGTCCACTAGGGAATAGATCTTAAGGAGAATGGAAAGCTGCAGGGATCCACATCCTGGCACTTGATAACGAAGGGAAGTCATCATCAGTATTCAATGACTGAACGACTAGAGACAGAAGAAAGCTTTTCCAACACTTTTAGCTAAAGTAAGGAATAATTGCCCTTGGTTTACCACACCCTCCCTTTTGGGGGCCTTAAATACTTTTGGAAGAAATTAACAGGTAGGCTTTTATTACATTTATGTTCATACATAGGCCATAAATTAAATATAAGGAACTATGATTGGTGAATAAATAAAACAGGGTCTCTTTAGAAAGTGAGAGGTATTCTATTAACATTAGTATTAATGTTAAAACTGGAAGTGCATGGATTATACAGAAAATATAAAATGTCCATAAATAGTTGATATTTTAATTGAACAGAGTGGTTGAGAATGAAATAAGGAAAGTAAGTTTTGTGAAGTAACAACTCTTTCAAAATGAAGTCTGGTAGCATGGTCTTGCTTGGATGATTTGTCAACAAGTGCCATCAGAGGTCAGAGAAAATATTCACACAATGGATGCGAATTTAAGCATCACACAGGCCTCAGCTATCTCTCACTTCAAATATGAAAACAGTGCAGTGTATGGAATTATACTGACAGGCTAGAAATAGGCTCTCACCTTCCCTTGCAGATTAACGGTCTGTGTTCCTAATCAATTCCACATCAGATTGCTTATAAAATGAACCTGCTGGCATCTTTCCCTGATGCTACACAAGTCTGGTCACTTCACTATTAGCCCAGACTTTACAATCTTAAACACAGTGCTAACATAGCAGCTTAAATCCCGGGGACAGGAATGGATTTTTCTTTTTAACCAGTACATCCTTCCTTAGCTTTTGCCTGATGAACTCATTTTCTAGTCTAAGCATTATTTAACATTTTAAAAACCATTATAAAATATATCGTATTCTACTTCAGCTCTTCAAAGGGTAGAGGAGCTTCTCTGTAAGGGAAGTTGGGGTGCTTACAAAAGGCATATAGGAAAAAGAGGTGGATACTTGCTCTTTCATCTGATTCTCCACTGTAATCTTGCATTTCACTTGGCACACAAACTGCTCAATAAATGTTATAGAGCTAAGTCTGACGGCTCAGAAGTTGGGATTCTGTGTCTTCAAATGTCCTGCTGGTGGTAGTGGTGGTGGTGGTGCTCTCATATTTGGGGAGCAAGTGTGGAGCATCTTAAATAGTTGCCCACTTTTCTTTTTCCAGAAGAGAAATTCTCCCATTTCACCTTAGTATTTCAGTATAACTGAATAACTTCATCCCATTCGGAAATTGGCCAAACCCCGTTGGGCTGCACATTGGGTGGAGAGCTCTTCCAGTCCCATGTCTTTATGGGAATCTTCCAGCTCTTCCCATAGTTGGCTTCAATGTATTCAGCGGTTTCACATGGCACACGGACCTTCATGTCTACAAACTCAGTCCAGCATAGTGTGAACTTGGGAAATAGGTATCTGCAGCAAAACGAAAGCAATGGGGGGAGGAGTTAGGCTTAGACAATGCCAGGCCTACCTAAAGAGCCCAGATGCGAGTACATTTCTGACTTAAGGACAGTCCTTTAGCACTCAACAGCTTGAGGCTAGAGAGGCTACTTAGGGTTTTTAACTGTCTAGCATCCCTTTCTTCTTCCAATGTTAATATCACCCAATTTCACTTTATGTTTGCAAAGGAGCTAGCTCTATTTCTAAGCTTCAGAGATAGGTTAAAAAGAAAATGTCAGGTTTGGCCAGTAAGTTATAATGACTGGCTCAGAGATGGGATATATATATATATAGTCGACTGTGAGATTTCTGTTGGGATCAGTGGGGGAACGGATAGCAAAACAAATTATCAGAAGATGAAGGAAACTGATGACTTCCCCTTCTTACCAGCCAGGATTTGCTAAGGATATAGAATAAGTGTGACCCCAAGCTGCACTCCCAGCTTCTCCTTTGGTTCCATACCTTATATAATCCTACCTGTAATTTCTACATTTTTTCCTTCCTCTCAAAATACTGAAGGACATCTTTAAAACAAAGTAAGTACTACTGTTTATAATAAATTTAACTGTATCTACTGCAGAACTATGTCAATTAGTAGGTTACATTTCAGGAGTTAAACCCAAAACATATTTCCAAAATACACTTTCAATTAAAGAAATTAAATTTGATATATGATAAGGAAAGCTAAAACTAGCAGATCTGTTTGACTTAAGATTACACAGAACCTTGTATTCTGTATTGGTCTTTTTCTGAGAAACGGTCTTCACATGGGAAAGAACTGTTAGGAACAAGCTCTGAAATGGCAATAGCAGAAACCACAGGAACTTACAATATCAGGGATTAAAGGAGGAATAACAAAGAACCAGATTCCAGATGACCGCACTGTGCAAGTGAGCCCTGATAGGAGTTCTCATATATTCTGCTTTGCGCTGTCATATTTTGCCACCAAATGAGCACAAAGCCATACATAAAAAGTGAGAAGTTGGACAAATTCTAAAGAAAGCAACAAGTGCCTTCTATAAAAATCAGGGGGTGCTGGCAGTTAATGGCAGTCCCAGCTGGCTTCTGTGAAAAGACAGCTACAGCAAATCTCGGAGCCCAGGAAGAAATAAGATACAGCTAGCCCTACCATCTGCTGGTCCCAATTTTACCCTGCACACTCATATTCATGGAACTGCTTTTTTTTGCCACCAGACAAGTCCATCCATCATCAGCCTCCACCCTCCCCAGTCAGCTGCTCGTCAGCAGGATGAGCACCTGCCTAACCCTGTCAAACGCTGAGCCTGAAACATGGCAGAAATCACGGTCTACGTGGCTAGCGGATGCCTCTTTCAAGTGTTAGACTCTATAGCAGTAGGATAGACCTATGGCGTGCGTGCCAACGTGGCCTGCTTGCATCACTGAAAGCTCTAAAAGGTTAGCCATCACTGCTCCACAGTCTCATAAAAACCTGAAAGAAAAAGAAAGCAGCTAGAATGGACAGGGCAAACACTACAGATTTAACGACAGCAATGTTGGGCAGTGAAGGGCTTACGAGCCAAACCAAAACATTTAAAATAATGCACACAAACAATGTGAAAGTAATGCAAAGACAATTTAATTTAAATGTTAATTTTTGTTCTGAGTCAGAAAGAGCCCTAGATTCTCTGTGGTTTTCTTTTCCATGATTATTTTTCAATTCACTCAGGAAAAAACAAAGAAGTTCTAGCTTCCTGGGAGAGGAGGAAGGATAAAACTATAAAATGTGAAAAGTAATTGTGAACTGGGATTGTGGAGGAGAAAGGTAGGGTTGAGTGACACAGAACAGCACATGCCACACACTCTGTCCAGGTTACCAGTAAATAATGACTCAGATTAAAATCATCATGGGACTGTATTGTTACCTTGGATTTAAAGCTATGATTAAGCTTGGCTGAGCTGCTCGCACTTTAAAATACAAGCCCTAGAAAAGGATCTAAAATGTAAACGAGATGCAAATGCACATTATGGGAACTTTAAATAATCACCTATATACCTAGGAGTAAAACTGTTCTTTCACAGATAATTATTAAAATCTACAAAGCTATTTGTAGTCGTTAATTTCATGGGTCTAACTGTATAATCTATGAACACAAGTGCTCGCTGAAAATAAAATACTTCTGATGTCACAGAACACTGTTTACTATTACAGTTGGGGAGGTTGAGTGTGATTGAGACCCCATCACCTTTAGAGCTGACCTTTTTTATATGGAAATCTGCATTAAACCCTAGAGTTGGAGCGACACATTTTTTTTTTTTTCCTGTATTTAGTGCAGGGTCTCCAGAGTCTCACTACATAGATTGCACTCACAGTGATTCTCCTGTTTCGAGCTTCCCAAGTGCTGGGATTACAGTGCGCACCACCACACCCAGTCTCCCAAGGGTGAGGCTGGCACGGCATGCAGGGGACTGAACCCTAAGCAGGCACTTCAGTCCACTGAGCTATCAGGCTGGGCCTCGCAGACACCTTTTTAAACAGGAATTTTTTCTAAAACAACGCAAAACACACAATTCCATGAACAATTTTCTCTCTTAACTCCTAATTTTTTCTCCGTTATTCCAGTGCCTAAATTCTCCTGCACACTGTTTAACAGGAGCAAGGCTAGCACACATTTTTTAAAAAAATTTTTTTAATGGGAATGCTTCTAAAGTTTTGTCCTTAAAACTGATTGTCCACTGTTTTTTAAAATATTCTTTTTTAAAGAAATTGGAGATCTCTTCTGATCCAAGTTTGCTTGCTTGTTTGCTTATTTATTTATAGTGGTACTATCTATCTATCTATCTATCTATCTATCTATCTATCTATCTATCTATCTATCTATTTATCTAGTGGTACGGGGGATTGAACCCAGGACCCTGAACTTGCCAGGCAAGCACTTACTCTACTGAGCTACGTCCCCGGCCCAGATCCCAATTTGCTGAAATGGCCTTTAATTTCTCTTGGTTAATTATGACATCTACTGTTTGTCACCGAAATAATCATGTGGACAATTATGTACAAATAAGAATTTCATTAATGCTTGGAAACTTATTAAAATTTATAACATACTAAACTTCTGTCTATACAGATAATAAAGCATATTCACCACTGTTTCATGAAGGCTTTCATAATTGGCTAACTTTGTGTTGTCAATATTTTTCTTATTCTCTTCCACCAAACCTCTTAGAATTCCACAGAATACAGAAGCAAAAGGAGTTGCTAACATACTTTTTAGAGTCTTGGCTGAAATACAGTGTCTTTTTTTTTGTTGTTGTTGTTTTTGCTGGCTCAGGCTGCCTTAATGGTGGGTCTGGGGTCTGCACCCCAGAGACCTGTGCCTGACTGGGATTGCCTGCGCAGGTGCTTAAACCACTAAGCTAACCTGAAAGTCCCTTAAAATACAGTGTTTCTAAGATCTTTACTGACCCTGTTACCCACCACATCCTAAACTGTATATACGCACACATTAGGAAGAGAACGTAGGTGTTTTATAAACTAAAATTCTACCTACTCAACCTTGTTTTCCCACTGACTTTCATGCTAAATTGAGCGATCTCTTCTATCCTACTGAGTTCTCTACTACTATCCAATCCTGATATGACTTCTGCCCCAGGGATAGAACAAGAAATTTTTCTCACCGAGTAGTATCACCTGAATGCACAGATATAACTCTACTTCAAAACCTATCAAGTTACCATATGCTCAAAGTTTGTCTTCAGTGCCACAGAACAAAATCTCAGGACTCTGTGCTTCTATGCCTTACCTTCCAAAAAATAGATCTAAAACTCATTAATGAAAATTCAACTCCAGTTGTGCTTTATTTTCTTCCAGATAATCTTTACAGGAGTTTTTGAATATAATAATTTAATTTTTAAAATAGTTAAAATTATTATTCAAGTTCTATATTAAATACACAAAAGGCTTCTTTTGTACTGACAACAGTTTACCCAGTTTGTCTAATATGCAACATTCTCGAAGTTTACCACTGCAAAGTTTTCCTTGCTTCGGGTCCCGCATATCCCTTTATGGACTTATCTCACTCAATATGTGATCTTATAATTTTTTTTCCCTACTATCAGTTTTCACCACAAAATATTGTTTTACCTTTTTAACCTAAGTCAACTTTTTTAAAGTATAATTTACAAAGAATGGAATGCACCCACTGTAAGTGATGAACATTGACCAATACATACACACTATGTAACTGCCACATTAAACATGACATAGAAGGGTCTGACCCAAAGTTCTGCGGGCTTCCTGGTAGTCATGCAGTTAGAGCAAGTCACCAACTCAGTGTCCACCAAAATACTATACCTGCGACCTCTTTTAGTTTCAAGTAAAGTTCAGGTCTCACACAGACAGC
The DNA here is from genome assembly GCA_004027915.1 of Capromys pilorides. Classification (NCBI taxonomy): domain Eukaryota; kingdom Metazoa; phylum Chordata; class Mammalia; order Rodentia; family Capromyidae; genus Capromys; species Capromys pilorides. Next base: position 816 of record PVKN010036756.1, on the reverse strand, counting down.
CCAATGGATGGACCAAGATGGATTTTATCTATCAGTTAGAAAAGACAGATAAATCGGCAAAAGTATTCCAATGAGCATGAGAGAAGGAAAAAAAAAACTATGGAAATGAAGAGGAAGGGGAGGATATTTCTAGACAGAAGTATCAAAGAGTGAGGGACTGCGAAGAGGAGGCAACTCATTGCCCTTGACGGCATCACGGGAACGTGTGTCATGGATAATTATCTGGTGGTGTTAGCAAAATGATTTACATTTTGGAATAAAGCTAAATTTTAAAAGTTTGAGTATCTAAATATAATGTGATATCCTGAACTGGAATGAAAAAATGGATGCTAGCAAAAAACTGGAATACGGATAGAATCTGGAGTTTAAACTTGATTTTTTACTTCATATTATATATAAAACCATTTAATTTCTAAAAGATAGGGAAAGATTTTTTTAAAGGGATGCAAAAAGTGCTAACTATAAATATACTAATATACTGAATTACATTAAAAATTACTTTCAGTGAACAAAAATTACTATTAAGGAAGTGAAAAGAAAAAGGCTGAGTGTGGTACCACACGCCTGTAATCTCAGCACTGCAGAGGCTGAGGCACAAGGATGCTAAGTTCAAATCCGGCCTGGGCAATTCAGCAACTTGGTGAATCCCTATCTCAAAATAAAAATAAACAAAGGGGGGCCGGCGAGATGGTTCAGTGGTCTAAAGCGCCTGCTTAGGAGGGCTCAGGCAACTGCGGGGACTGCAGTTCGATCCCCGGCACCACATGCTGCGCCAGCGCCACCACCAGGGCAGGCTGAGCCAGCCACAAAATGAAT